>VXAA01006167.1:9158-37983 GCA_013399115.1 Anseranas semipalmata | reverse complement strand
TAGGGACTCAACCTTATCACTCCCAGCCTCCAGTTCTACAACATCAAAACACTCTCTAATATAGAGAGCCACACCGCCGCCCCTCCTGTGCTGCCTGTCCGTTCTGAAGAGCCTATAGCCATTCATTGCAGCACTCCAGTCATGGGGGTGGTCCCACTACGTTTCAGTGATGGCAACTAAGTCATAGTTTGCCTGCTGCACAATGGCTTCCAGCTCCTCCTGTTTGTTGCCCATGCTGCGTGCATTAGTGTAGATGCACTTCAGTAGGGCCATTGCCCTCTCCCCCAGCCCTGGCATTGTTCCCCCAGGCTCATCTCTAACAAGCCTCATTTCATCCCTGTCCCCCTTCTTACCTAGTTCAAAGCCCTCTCAATGAGCCCTGCCTGCTTGCCCAAACTGCCGCCCAAACTGCCACACCACGCCCTGGCTGACGTGCCACACTCTGGTCACCGCGCTCCGGACCGCTCGCGCTCCCTAGGGGCTGCCTTTGAACGTGAGGTAGGGAATGGACGCTGCTCCTGGCTCTGCCCACGCCTCGCCGGCTGCTCTTGCAAAGTCTGCCAGGTCCTGGCGGCCCCCTCGGCTGCCTCAAGTGGCCTCAATACAGGAAAAACCCCTCACACGCTGAGATCCCCCCGTTCTGCTGCAGAACGCGTCTGCCCTGGAGCTGATTGCCTCAGCGAGTGATACATGCTATACTTCCCCAAAATTTTATTTATAAAGATAACAGTTGAGGAATGTTGACAAATTATATAAATTGGCAATGATAAATATTATAGACATATAGATAATGGTAGACAATAGCGTGTAGCTGAAGACAGCCCTGAAAATTGGATCCATGGTGGAAAGTAGATCAAAATGCTTTTGAATAATATCTCACTTCATTTGAAGTGAGAGTGTGAGAAATGTAACAAGTAAAAACTCAGTATAATGCAAATAAATAGTAAAAATTCAATAACGTGATAGCAAAACTGGAAATCATTTAAATGGTTGTTTATGATGAAATGTATCCACATAATTACAATTACCCCCAAGTCACAAGAAGAGCCAGGTGAATTCTGCTCTCAGCTGGGCATGATGAACAGAGAAAAAACTTTCACCCATGTCTGAACTCATGCAAAATGGAAAAGAAGTGGGGAGGGAGGTTCAAAAGTAAGTAAGTTTATGGATAACACTAAACTGGGAGGAGCCATTCACTCTCTCAAGGGTAGAGAGTCCTTGCAAGAGATCTTGACAAATTAGAGAGCTGGGTAATCACCAACGACATGAAGTTCAACAAGATCAAGAGTCAGATTCTGCTCCTGGGACAGGGCAATCCTGACTGTACAGACTGGGGTACTAGAGGCTGGAGAACAGCCCCGTGGAACAGGATCTGGCATTTATGGTTGAAGGCAAGTTGAATATGAGTCAGCAGTGTGCCCTGGCAGCCAAAAGAGCCAACCGTACCCTGGGGTGCATCAAGCACAGCACTGCTAGCTGGTTGAGGGAAGGGATTGTCCCACTCTGCTCTGCTCTGCTCTACACTGGTACGGCCTAACCTCAGGTGCTGTGTGCAGTTTTGGGCACCACAATGTATGAAGGACATAAAACTATTAGAGAGTGTCCAAAGGAGGGCAACAAAGATGATGAATGGTCTAGAGGGTGAGATGTATTAGGAGCTGTTGAAGTCAGTTTGATTGTTCAGCCCAGAGAAGACGAGGCTGAGGGAAGGCCTCATGGTTGCCTGCAGCTTCCTCATGGGGGAGTGGAGGGGTAGGAACTGATCCCTTCTCTGTGGTGACAGTGACAGGACCCGAGGGAATGGCATGGAGCTGTGACAGGGGAGGTTCGAGCTGGGTGTTAGAAAAAGGTTCGTCACTGAGAGGGTGGTTGGGCACTGGAACAGGCTCCCGAGAGAAGTGGTCATGGCACCGAGCCTGACAGAGTTCAAGAAGCGTTTGGACAACACTCTGAGGTTTGATTTTGGGTAGTCCTGTGTGAATCCAGGAGTTGGACTCAATGATCCTTGTGGGTTCCTTCCAACTCAGGATATTCCATGATTCTATGAAATCCTGGAACCTGGAATTCTATGGAGTCCTGGAACCTCCTTCATTTAGAGAAAATGTCAAGCAGTACAAGCAGGTGAAACAAGAGTTGGGGGATTTTTCTCACTAGGAAGGTGAGAACAAACACAAAAGACTGATTCTGGAATGTGTGGAAACGCATTCGGAACAAGCTGCCCTATAAATAAAACCATTTTAGCTCAATTTCACAGTTTACATAAATTTATTTATTATTTGTTTATTGCTTGTGTGTTTGGTTATTTTGAGACAGGGAAAAGACCTGGAAAAGTTGTTTTTTGTCTTCCCCATTTGGATTAGGATGCAACTCTTTCTCCTTGAGGATTCACTGACTGCTTCTGTACTTCTACATTAAGCAGTACCAGAGAACCTTCTTTGGATCTGGGATAAAATTGTCATCCTGCCTATGCTGTTAAACTCTCATTGTGTCCAAAAGAAGGTAACTGCACTCAAACTGCTTACTGTGAGCTGTCCTTTGGCCCTTGGTCATCTGCTGAGTGTGTCAGGAACCACTCAGAGCAGTATTTCTTAGGGGACAGGGCTGAAATGCTCCTTGGCCCTGTTTAATTCACTGTATTAAAGGTGAATTGCAACACAACATGATACAGTAACCCCCCAGCAAGCATGTTATCAGAAAAGACTGAAGAAGAGATGCTTGCCTGCAAAATTGCAGCTACCTTGTCCATAAAGAAAAGCACAACAGGCTGTTGTGTGCCTTGTGGGAGCTGCACCCAAAAGGGGTGAAAACATCATTCAGTGGACTTTTTTACTGATAACAAGTGGTTAGTGGAGATGCTACTTTTTCTTCAACAGGGCTGTTTCTTATTTTTTATTGAGAAAAAAAAATGACTGGATTGAAGTGTCAGGTTTTTTTGTTTGTTTGTTTTTGTTTTTGTTTTTGTTTTTTAGGAAACTGCATACCTATAAAGTACACCCTTACTTGATGACTGAGGTGCCAGTCAAGCAGGATGCATCAGATGTTGTTTCAGACGAAGAGGACTACACTCACTACACAGACAGTTTGTATAAATTTTTTTAAGAAAATAGATCTTGTCCTCAATTTTGGAACAAAGTAAAACACAGAAACCCTTTTTACCTAAAAGTTGAATTTTATTCAAAAATTCAGTGTACGAAAAAGCTTATAAACCCTCGATGTTACAAAACAGCTAGCCTTTTTTCAGGGGGGAGGCAGAGTCAGGGGACAGTTGTTGCAAACTTCAAGGAACTGATAAATTAGGAATCCTCAAGAAAGAGGGGAATAAGATAACATGAATGAATGGGAAGATCTCTCAGCTGGGTGAGAGCTGGGTGAGTCACAGGATGGGTAGAGACATGAACTGGAAAAAATGTGTTCACCAGTGTTACCACAAAGGTTTAAGAACCCCTGCTACTGAAGTTGAAAACAACCTGAGCACTGGAAAGGAAAATTATTTCTGCTTTTTTGTTGGCCTGAAGACACTAAGGACTTTGTTGTTGTTGTTGTTCTAAAGAAAGGACTTACTTGGCTTTAAAATACACAGAATAGAAGGACTGTAGCAGCAGATTCAGGCAGGTGATCCTTCCCCTCTGCAGTGGTGAGACCAAATCTGGAGTGCTGTGTTTAGATGTGGGTTCTCCAGTTACAAGAATGATATTGATATTCTGGAGTGAATCCAGCAGAGGCCAGCAAGCTGACCAGGGAGCTGGATGGATCGCATGGTATATGGGGAGAGGCTGAAAGAACTGTCTTTTTGTCCTTGAGAAGACAAGGCTCAGGAGACACCCCAGTGCTGCCTGCAGCCACCTGATCAGAGGACAGAGATAGATTATTTCGTGATTAGACAGAAGGAAAAATATTTTTACTATAAAGGGTCTCAAATTCTGGAGTGGGATGCCTAGAGAAGATGTGAAAGGAACTACCCTTGGAGGTGTTCAAGATTCACTGAGACATAGTCCTGAGAAACCTGCTCTGCTTACAGCTGCTTTGAGTGGTGGGTTGGACTTCTAAGACCTCTGGAGGTCCCTCTCAACGTAAATTATTTGTATGTCTGGATGGTAAGTAAAATCAGAGTGCTTTTGCTAGCAATGCAAGGCTGTACCCACAGATCCAAGTCAGGCAAACTACTCAAAGTGGGGGAAGTAAAGCAAGAGGCATATGAGATCTGGGCACTCCTGGGCACAGAGACAAGCTGCCCCATGCAAAACAGCAGCTTCCTCCCATTTGCAGAGCTGTGTGAGATTCAGGTCCTGTCACCTCATACAGGAGGAAATGGAGCCAATATTCCCTCGGAAGAAGCAGCTCCCATCTTTTCCTGCAGAGCAGACTGCCTGTCACAGCACCAAGCACTTTGCTGCATGCCAGCAGCAGCTGCTGAGCCAGCCTGCTATGCAGCACCCACGGGGCTCAGGAGCTGCCCCCCTCAGAGAAGCCCAGGGCTTTTCTATAATTCAGCAGCTTCTGCTGAGGAACACACCCACAGGTCACCAAAGTATGTCACTCTGATAGCAGACAGAGGCAAATATATTATAAAGTGTCAGTTGACTTCAGATACATAGTCTCAGACAGCTGGGAAATGAGATTCATGTAATCTTAAAAATTCGTAAGGTACACATCTACAGCTTATCTGGATATCTTTTATATCAAACGAGGAGAAATATTGGGGGGTGCATGCATTTTTTTTTTTCTATTGTACAGTTTTCCTCATTGATTTTAATATCAGCTTTACAGTAAAAGAAATTTTTTATTCTGGAACTTATTTGTCTCCATTGATATGGCGAGATCAGCTGTCAGCCTCTGTACTGTAGCTATCCAGATGCAATCAGATGAATCTCACCTGAAACACTATAAAATGCCCACAGTTCTACTGGAATGGCTGGGAGCTGTTGGCGTCCAACACCCGCGAAAATCAAAGTTCAAAGTGTCACAAGGGGGTGTCACAACAGAGTAGAGAATTATTGACAATTTACACCACAGCACATAAAGCACGTGTATTACAGTAAGAATGGGTACATCTACGCACATAAATACATTAGATATCTGGAGTACCACGACTCCAGGTGTTTGCCACCTCTGTGATCCTGCCTCATGCTAGACATATTTGTACTACACTTACAAAGTACATAGGGGGAATTAGAGTTTTTTTTTTTTTTTTTTTTCTGTTTGATTTTAAGCTACATATTTTTCATCTTACAGCAGTATGGCATAAGAAATCACGCTACAGAGGATTGAATGAGGACTGCATCCTACTGCTACTGCTGCTGGCTTCACAGTGCAGAAATGTTCTCTCTGAATCTGATAGCTCTGCAGATTGGTGCAGTGTTCTCTATGGCCAGTATGTAAAACACTGCTGTTGCTGGAAAAAAAAAAAAGTCTCTCCAATAGCAAACAGTTTCTTTTAATAGGTGTGGGAAAGGTATTCACACTAACTACACTGCTCCTTTATTATTTCTGGTAATGAGCTGAACATATATCAGAGACATTATTTCAGCCTATAGGTTTTAAAACGCTTTAAAGCACTGTGTCCTTGGAAAGTCCTCCGGGTTGTTTATCTAATGGAAAACTTCTCTTATAAAAGCAGTTAGCGGTGTAGCACATCTGCAAATAAACTTCTAGGCTGGTCATCAGCCAGCAGTCTACACTAGCAAGGTGCTGAGTGTCCTTTGATCCCATTTAGTTTCTATGGGAACGGAAATTAGCAAATTGCAAGATGTACCCAGCACCCTTCAAGATAAGAGCATACAATTCTCAATTGTAAATCTTACTTTTTCACAACTGGTGCAAACAGAAGTTTCTAGAAATGGTTCCTTTCCTTTCACTTGAACACAGAATCTTATTCAAGATTGGGGTTAAAAAATAAAGAAACTGAATGTTATTTTTGGATCTGTTTTTCTTGTACCCCACGGTGATTCCAAATCAAAGAGAACTAATTTTATAGTTGAATCATGGACTGTGCACTTTCACAGAAGATGCTAACTACTAACCCTTATGATCATAAAATAATATAAGTCTTCTGATACATTTCAACAAGCCTTGATAACATTTGTGAAAAATAACACCCAAGCCAACAACAACAACAAAAAAAACAATCTCCTGTCATGAAGTAGTCCTAACCAACAGGACATGAAATACCAATTGCTATTTTGCAATGCACAGTGGAAAATTTTCAGTAGCAAAACTAGCACTCCATTATGAACAGTTTAGATTATTATGAGATTATTCTAAGAATGCTGAGCTTATTGTCTTCCTATTCTGCAAGGAAACCTCAACATCAAAACTTTGCTCTGCAAATTAAGCACATTGAGCATCAGACTGGGATTGTCAAAATGCTTATTATCAACTGTGGCAATCCCCGAAACAGAATGATGTGCAATTCCCATAATTCAAAGTGACAGCCCTTTTAGGAGACTTGGTGTTGCTTGATTGCATGACAAAGATTTTTGACTGTTTCATTTCCTTTCAAAAGGGGAAAGTGGCATGTGCCTCTGCACACACATTCTCTCACAATCCCTGTTTTGATAAAGCTTACTGTAGCATTATTTTTGGCCAGAAACTAAAAAATTGGCCCCCAAAAAAACACATTCAAATCTCTTCCCCAAGGAGATGTTAAACTGTACGAGAAATCACCAAGGAACAAATGCTCTTTAATCTTTACCCTAAGAGATTTAGCATGAATGTTAACATCCAGTTTTCACTCAGCACTTTTGTTGTTTTTAGCTTAATTTTTCCTCAGTGAGCTCTTTTCAGAATTTTGTATCCAAAACTTGCTGCTTCATGAGGAACTCACTAGAAATGGGAGTGAAGACAGGAACTATTAGTCAGGTATGGAAATTCAATTCCTTTGAGTGTGATTCTCCAGCTTAAGTTGGTTAATCGCAGACACTGTGAAACTGCAGAAAAGGCAATTTCCAGATATGCCCTTTTCTGCAGGGTGAGCTGCCAAATAATTTCAAAAGGGAATTACAGTAGCTGCAAGAATTAACTGCAGAGTCATGCAGGCTGCTAAGCGGGGTGCAGTAGGCTGCGATGGAATCAGACTCTTACATAATTTAAATGCAGCAAAGGAGTGAGAAATAGCAGACGATAGAGTTTTTCCCACATTATCACCACACTGCGGGTGTTTTCTCCTTATCAGAGCTGCCAAAGCAACGCAATTCAAGAACTCAAATCCATTTTTCTATTAAAAGGATTCTGTTTAACGTATCTATCTCCTGGCAGTTTAACTATTGAAACAGAAAAGGGTGTAGGGAGTGAGACAGAGAGCCAAACCGAGAAACTTACAACAGATATGAAAGCATATACAGTAGCTGTCAGTAATAAAAATAAAAATAATAATAATGAAAAAGAAGAAATTAAGGAAAGCTTTTTGAGGATGTTCACTAGATTTTGGGACAGGGAGTGGTTTTAAGGGTCTGGTGGAAGCTTCTCTGGTGCACAAGCCTTGTGGCCAGCTGAGGAATGCTTGACCAAAATAAGCCACAGCAACTCTTCCGAGCCAATCCAAGCAGAAGAGCTGGTCTACATTTGTCACCTCAGATAGGCCATGCCATGCATAACAACAATGTTGAGGAAGAAGGAAAGAGGAATAAGCTGTGTAAAGGCAAACATGGGTGCTTGGTGCTGTTTTCCACTCATCTTCGTGGAAAGAAATTTACAGGAATGCATCCAAATCAAATACCTCAACCATCCTGAAGGTACTTTCAGTTAATCTTATCTGTGGATGCTACCCCTTGCTGTGTGAAAGAATTTTGTTCACTTTCTGGAAGTGGGTGGAGAAGAAAATGAGGAGCTGTCTTTTATTTGCACTCCTGGGCATCACAACATGGCCACATTTCTGAGATCTGGATATGACAAACACAATGGTTACAGTAGGAGGCGATCACCTGAATATAAGGTCTAAGGTTTTCCTCAGGGGCAGCTGTAGATAATTAGATAACACGGGACATATTCAGATGTCCAGTAACCTAGAATAGTGTCAAATTATTTCAGCAAAATGCATGCTCCAAAAAGGGTGCAGCCACTGTCCTAAACAGTTCAAATAATCCTTCTCCCACTTTTTGTAGGATTTCAGACCATTTGTTTTCAGCAATATCTGCCTTTTTGTGTGATTCTGACCTAAATTTAAATAAAAGAGAGAGAGCAGTAATATTCAAAAGCATACAGATGAAGTTCTATTTCACCATGTTACAATGTTTTTCTCTGTGATTTCATATATAAATTATAAACAGTGACATTAAGGAGCTGGTATAAAGGATTCTCTGGGGTGTGCAAGGAACAGTTCAGCATTGTTCTCTGTAAAACTATAAACTTTATTTGTGGGCAAAAAGAATAAAAATCTTCCCCGAGTCTTTTCCTGGAGCCATTTTTTTCCTGCTTATGAAACACACTTGCATAAAACATAGCTAAAAGCATTTGTTGCAAAGATGCTGGCATGAAATTTCTTCTCTTTTGATACTGTGTTTCAGAGGTTTACATGTCATTTTTGTAAGCTAAGGTTAGTGTCATCGTGTTATCTATCTTCTAAAGACACACACAGAGCAAACATTATCAATATGAACCTTCTCTTTAAGTGTCCTCCTTAAGGGTATCACTTAGTAACAAACTGATAATGTTCACTCTCTTTAGAAAGAGAAGGTGGCAGCAGTGAAGGGCAATGACCCACCAGCAAGCTCATCTGCTCAAGAGCAGATGAAGGTCACATTACCACTTTCATCACCACTTCTCAGTTCCCAGCTTCCTAACAGAGCTCCTGGTGCAGTGATATGAATGCTGTTGCTGCCTGCTCTTCTCCTACTACTTCCTCAGCAATATGCTGCGTGATATTTTTAGAGTGGATGTGAATGAACTGTAGCCATCCCACTCTGAATATCAGCATATGTTCAAGCTGCCTTTCACTAGGCACAAGCTGACTTTTGTATCATACTGCATGCTCTCTGTTTCTTGCATTTCTTTTCGAGGAGAGCCATTTTCACCCACGGTGCATTAAATAATCCACTAGACTGCAGCAGGATTTTGTTTTGATTTCACTTGATTTACTTTTTAGGAAGCCCTCTGTATAGATGAAGGGTTATGTCTTATATCTATGCCTGTAAGTAATCTCTTCTCTGTACATGGTAGCCTTTTAGGAGTCAAAGGAAGTCAGGTGACAAGGGAATCCACACAATAAGTGCTATTTCCAGATCCTGTAGATTTCAAAGCACACACCCACCTCATTTAATGCTGGTAGAAATCTTGACAGTGGGCTTTAGGTATCATTAAATAGAAGAAAAGAGAGGAGATTTTATTCCTGAATACAGCAGCATATTCCTGTCTCATAAGGGATAATCACAGATTTTTGGACTATCTTGAAGGATAGGGTATGATCTGGCTTATTTTGAAATCTGGTTATCTTACTGACAGTCAAGTTCTGGACATATATTTTTACATATTGCAGGTATCTTCCTAAGAATTTCCTCCTTTTTTTTTTTTTTTTTTTTCCCCCGTTAACTTGAGGAGCTTGGTGATTTTTATCTATCTATCTATCTATCTATCTATCTATCTATCTATTATGTAAATTAGGCATATTCTTTCATCTCTGTCACCACAAACAGCCAATACAGATATTGGCCAAAAGTTACAATGACAAAAAAGCCTGTGATAATGTATTTGAAAAATAGCTTGTGAAATGATCCAGCTCTTAGTTAATAGAAATCCATCTAAGGATAATCAAGCCTGCTAATGAACATGGTGTTCATAAGTCTTAGCATGTAAAGAAAGGACATGAAACATGAACACCTTATGAAGGCTACAAATAGTTTACTCACAGAGCTCAGACGCACCCTGGAGAACCAGCCTGGCAGGAGGCTTCAGCATTTGTGATGGCTCTAATAGGGTACAGAACACAGGAGCCAGCTTAAATTATTTCTAAAATGACCTGTTTGATTAGTTTTTGTGCTACTATCAAAATTTCTGTGCCATCAAATTATGTCAGAAAGAACTGATTGTCATGAAGACAAAAAGGTTGATGTCTATGTTAATCACGGGTTGAGGTTGTAACCCATTAGAGATTTATATAATTATATATAAATATATAATTATGTATATATATATATAAATTCCTTAACTGCATATATTCCCAAGTGATGGAAAAGATATTTAGCACATTTTGTCAAAAGTATTCTGGAGGTTTTGATAACTTATTAAGGAAGATTTTAATCTATTTTGTTTCATATTATAGGCACATTTTTCATCCTGCAAGTGAGGAGGAGGGAAAATCCTCATTTTTATTTAATTTTCTAAAGGTCAGAAGAAAAGGTAGTGCTTCAGAAGATGAATCTCTCAGACAGAAAAAATATGAAAGAGTGTAGAAGAGGATGTGACATATCTTTGCTTTAGCAATTATTTTATAATTTATTTATTCTGTTTTGCTACAATAGAATGTTGTCCTTTTAAAATACTGCAGCCTTAGAAATTGGCATCAGTTACCCACAAAAAAAATAGACTGTGGCAGAGCAAGCTTTTCTAATACATGATGATGCATCTCCTATATGACCCCACAAATGACTGGTTTGTTTACTAATTTCTTGCCATATCTGCTGAATGCATAAAGGCATAAAGGCAGAAAATAGTTCTGTGAAGAAGAGGAGGGGCTGTCCGAAGCTTTAGTTTTGTGAGAGGCTTTGTGTTTTACTTTCACAACATATGAGTTCTTTAAGATTGTTTCCCAAAAGTGATATAGGGCCATCTTAGCTTCATTCAAGAAACTGTAGTCTGAACAATTCATTTGTGAAGTCTTTAATTTAATCTCTCAGAAATATTAATAGCTACAAGTATTAGCTATACTATATAGTATATTAGCTAATACTATATATAGTATTTTTGGTGACAGTTTTGATGGTTTTCCTGAGGGAAAGATTGTTTGTATTTACTAATATTTACTAATATGATCTTGGGGACTGAAGGCTTCTCTAGCACCTGGTTCAAGGGGATTTTGATCTTGACAGCAGTCTGTTGGAAACCTACAATATAACTTTATTTTAAGTAGTAGCTAACCGTGTGAAGAGTTCCCATATCATTCTCAAACATACTTATCTGGGAACATTATTTCAATTTGTAAAAGGAATAATTACAGAGAGAGGTTACACGGATGACAATTTTATTGCTAGGATAAGGTAAGCTGTAGGTAAGCTCAGGTAAGCTTCACTTGGTGTGAAAGAATTAGACTAGAGAAGATAAAGTCTTTGTCCATTTAAAGGTTAAAAAAGTCAGGTGATGAAATTACATTTCATCAGATGTTTGAAGCTGAAAAATCATACTTAATTTTCAAAAGTTCCCCAAAACTTGTCTCCTTTAGCTTACATACATAATCAGAAATTTAGGTCATGAAAGTTAACAGGAAAATTCTTAAGTGGCCCACAGAATTTAGGAGGCTAGGCAATCCCATTGACTTCACTGAGATTTGGGCTTTTTCCTTTAATTTTTTCTTTTGTTTTTTGGATAATTTATAACCAAAGTATACTTGCTCAGTCTTACAGATATGGTCCACTTTGTGTTTCTAATCTCATCATCATTTAACTTTCCACTTGAATAAAAAGCCTGTTTGAGCTTGTTTTTTCTTTTTATTTATTTTTATTTATTTTTTAATGGCCAGGATCATCTGTGGTCCAGAAGAGGGAGAAGGAATGAAATTGCTATGGCATGCTGCCTGGAAAACACACTCCACATGAGTTACTGTGAATGAGCAAACAACAGGCCGAACTACCCTCTCATGGGTAAAAATGAACATGTCAACATTGCGTCTGCATTGCCTTGAGATATCTCCTTCTTCTCCTATAGCTTCCTCAGTACCGTGAAGAAGCTATTCTACTTCAAGCGCATTTGAACACGTTTTCTTCACTGTCATGGAATTAAATCTACCTGCCTGCTCATGAAGAATTCATCACCTGGTAAATAAAAGTCTACCATCAGTTACAGATGTTATCACCACAGTTTCAATCTGTTCTACTTGTCTAAGAAATACAAAGGATTGCATGTGAACAGCTGCAATTATTTCTCTGCAAAATCAATCAGAAAATGTTTTGAGTCTAGCTTTACTCCTTGGCATCTGAACTAAACTTTAATTGGGAGGATCTTAAGTGACATTTTTTTGTCAGGTTGATCTTTGCATGAGTTCATTTTTTAGTTTTATTAAGAATGGCTTGTGTTAATCCTGATATAATTGAGTCACTTATCTGGGAAGCTTCTGCCACTCTGTTAATACTTGTCACTATGGATGCAGCAAAAGGCCCGGCTTGAATCCATTTGAGTTTTGTATGTCCAATAAAGGATCTCAACACTTTGTTCCAGACTCATATCTTTTTATTCCTACATCTATTGAGTGTCATTTGGTTTGCAAAATTTCAGTAGTTTTATTTATTGTAAGAAATATTTTCATTTTAAGGGTGCAAAATTGCTTGAGATGAAGCATGCATTAACACTATCTTCAGTTTCATTTCTGTTCAGGAAAGTTAACTTTGCTCAGGTTTGCTTTCCACTGGCACAAACACACGGGATAAAGTCTGTAAAGATATGCCTGTTGGGAAACATAAATAGGGAAATGTTTTACAGAAAATCCAGCGAATACCCCTTGTGCTCAGGGGAACTGTGTTCCCCTCACTACAGGAAGGACATGGAGGTGCTGGAGCGTGTCCAAAGAAGGGCAACGAAGCTGGTGAGGGGTCTGGAGAACAAGTCTTACGAGGAGCGGCTGAGGGAGCTGGGGTTGTTTAGCCTGGAGAAGAGGAGGCTCAGGAGTGACCTTATCTCTCTCTACAGGTACCTTAAAGGAGGCTGTAGCGAGGTGGGGATTGGTCTATTCTCCCACGTGTCCGGTGATAGGATGAGGGGGAATGGGCTAAGGTTGCACCAGGGAAGGTTTAGGTTGGATATTAGGAAAAACTTCTTTACTGAAAGGGTTGTGAGAGGCATTGGAACAGGCTGCCCAGGGAAGTGGTTGAGTCACCATCCCTGGAGGTCTTCAAAAGACGTTTAGATGCAGAGCTTAGTGATATGGTTTAGTGCAGGACTTGTTAGTGTTAGGTTGGACTAGGTGATCTTGGAGGTCTCTTCCAACCTAAGTGATCCTGTGATTCTGTGATTCTGTAAATTCCAGCCTGAGCTCTCCCATTATGTTGAACTAGCCTTTTCTTTCCATGGTTGTGATAACACCCGAGAGAGTTGAGGAAGACCTGCCGGCATCTTTTCCTTAAAGAGAAAAGAGTGATAAAGTGATAAAAGGGCTTTCCAACAGCAAAGCTAAATTTTATTATAACAAGATAATTTTCCAGTGGAGAAAAATCAGATTTTTCTGCATTTGGGCTTAAAATGCACCTCATGCTTCCCTACCAGCTGTATCCCCAAAGATATTTTCCTCTCTCAAGCCTTGCTCACTTTAATGGGCCACAAACTTTCCACGTATCTTTCTGAATCCTAGTAAAATAATTTCTTTTCCATAAATTTAGCTCAGTTTTATTTGACGCTTTGTCTCCGCCGCTCCTTCATGGTCACTCTCTGCCCCTGCTCCACGTGGGGTCCCTCCCACGGGATGCCGTCCTTCCCAACTGATCCTGCATGGGCTTCCCACAGGCTGCAGCTCTTCAAGAACTGCCCCAATATGGGTCCCTACCACGGGGTCCATCCCTCAGGACCAAACTGCTCCAACATGGCTCCCCCACGGGCAGCAGCTACCACCAGGCCTCCTGCTCCTGCGTGGGCTCCTCTCCACAGGCTGCAGCTCCGGCCCGGGGCCTGCTCCTGCGGGGGCTCCCATGGGCCGCAGCCTCCTTCAGGCCACATCCACCTGCTCCATGGGGGCTCCTCCATGGCTGCAGCGTGGAGATCTGCTCCGTGGGGTACCCATGGGCTGCAGGGGGACGGCCTGCTCCACCATGGGCCTCTCCACGGGCCGCAGGGGAACTTCTGCTCTGGCTCCTGGAGCCCCTCCTGCCCTCCTTCTGCACTGCCCTGGGTGCCTGCAGGGCTGTTTCTCTCCCATTTCTCACTCCTCTCTCCCAGCTGCTGTTGCGCAGCAGTTTGTTCCCTTCCTTAACTCTGCTCTCCCAGAGGCCCAACCAGCGTCGCTCCCTGGCTCGGCTCTGGCCAGCAGCGGGTCCCTTTTGGAGCCAGCTGGAGCTGGCTCTGATCTGACATGGGGCAGCTGCTGGGCTCTGCTCACAGAGGCCGCCCCTGCAGCCCTCCCACTACCAAACCAGTGCCCTATAAATCCAATACATTCAGCCAATCAGATCTCTTCATCTCAAGCATTTGCCAATGTCTTCTCATGCTTGAGCGTGCTTGCTTGCTGTGGTTCTCTCTCTGCATTACAGGAGCTCTCTCACCTTCCCTTTTTGCTTGTTTCTCTTCTGGAAGACACACTCTCCATCTCCCACTGCATGACACGATGAAACAGCCAGACCAAGGTGTTTCCTTTCTACCTGGATAACCCTTCAGCCAATCCAAATACAGAAGAACAGTCAACATAGAGTGAACAAACCAACAAAACTCATTCCAGATGCAACAACTGGAAACACTCCCTATAATAATCTAGGATGCATTTTGATGCAGAAACCTTACCAGGAAACCTTGTTGCAATTAGTTTCTTAAATTTATTTCTCAAACTTTCACTCACAGATGACTTCAACATTGGCCATAATATGGAATTTGCTATTTTCTTAGTCTTTCCCATTGTTTTCTTATTTTATCTCTTCTGTGCTGAAGCATTTTACCATATAAGGTTGTCCAAGTAACACCTTTCTCCCATCCTTTCTCCCATCTCCTCAACTTGCTGAGCTCTGTTAGTAAGTTAGCCACATGTTTGTTTCCAGTGTCTAGGAATATATTGGTACTTGGGAATGTGCATTTATCAGAAATATTCCTAAATAAAAAAATGCTGTAGCAGAACATCACTGATAAAAAATGCAGTTCAATTAACATACCACTTCAGTGAGACATCCCAAATATAATACAAGGATTCCAACTTGCAGTCCATCACAATAAGAATTTTCTGGTTCCTCTTAACATACTAATTTTTGATAATATATCTGTTATTTTGAACTCTACTCATTTCAACTGTCAGTGTCTTTGCTGTCATGTGTTTTGTGTTAGCCTCATGAAAGAGCTGGATATTCTATATTTTCTCCTTCCAAATGGTGGATACACTTTGCATATGCAATAAGAGGTTTCAAGAAGTGCAGTGTAGTTCTATGACTTTCACAGATGCTGTGGGCTTAATTTATGTATAAAACAGCACTTCAGTACAAGCCTTGTGCATCCAGTGTCTTCAAGAAGTTGATTTACTGTGTCTGTTCACTGTTTCTCTAATATGGAGAAAATCTGGTACTCAGAAGTGACAGATTTCCTTCCCACATACAGAATGATACATTCTTCTTATGCTTGTGTAAGGATGCAGCAGGGAAAGGCGACCAAGAAGGCACAAGAGAAATACAGCTGTTCTTAAGGACTGGATTTCATAGCCATTTATGTATTACCTCCAGAAAGAAGTAGGCCAGAGCGGGACAAGGGATGACACATTCTTCTTTAGTAGATTGCGTGCAGGTGTTAAGTCACAGATTCTCTCTCCTAAATTGTTGGACAAAATAAGTGACCTAAAGTGACTGAAACATTTTTTGTCCTTCTTTCTTGCTATTTTTGGACCAAATCTTGATGGTAATGCTTCAGCAGTAATAGCGCCAGATGTAATAACAGAAGCTGTGACAATGGGCCACTTTTTTCTCTTGAGGAAAATTCCAAGTGTTCTCAAAATCATATGAAAATGTACCTCATGGCAGTAATAACTGAGATGTGCCATGATACCAACAACAATCCTGACAAGCAATCACTCTACATTACATTCAGTAAAGTTCCATCCTACAGCAGCTTTCTATTTAGATAGAAATGGAACCATGTAAATGACTACAGAATTCAGAAGAAAACAAAATATGTGTAGACTTCTGGCAGCTCCCCAATATTCCTTCAAAATAACTCTAAGCAAAACCAAACCAAACCAAACCATACCAAAAGAACAAGAACATCAACAAAACCCAACGTATTATTTGTCAAGTTTAGCTGGGCCAACCTACAGAGCTCTTCTTAGTTTGTCAAGATAATATACTTCATAGAAGTTCGGAAATTGGATGTTGTATGTTGGATAATTTTTTAATTTCCATTTTTCTAATTGAAGTAGTCTTTTTTAGCTTGCTTAATCTATCTCTTGTCTACTAATTCCTAGCTTTGTCTTTCATGATGATTTATGTAAAAATTAATTTATGTGGGCTCTGACTTTCAGATTAGAAAATACATGATAAAACTGTGCAAAAAATTTTTAAGGTAGTAGGCCAATATGGGATATGACTAGTTAATGTGATAGAATGTTGAAATGATTTTGTCAATGTTCTTTCAATAGATATTGAACTTCGAACTTACATGAAACAAAACACCCCAAAGCATTTTTAAGATAAAAAGCTCAATAGTAAAATTTTAGGTAAAAAGTCTGGTTTTGTCAGTTTTGTTCATTTGCTTGTTTGTTGTTGTTGTTGTTGTTGTTTTTAATATATAGTGTTATGTTAATTTTGCAAACTAAACTTTCTGAGTCCTGAAAACTGTTCCCGTCTTTGACAAATGTGCAAGATTCTTGTTCACTTTACTGGATTTTTGAAAAATGTTAACATTGATTTTTAACAAAATCCTACATTATGTTCATGGACAATTTAGAAATAAACAAAAGCCTTCCTGAAAAATTGAATTGTAGTCACAACTAGTTCTATTATTAAAAGTATGTAAATTACCTGTGCTAAAGAGACAGACAGAGAGAGAGAGAGAGAGAGAAAGTGCAAGTTAAAAGTTTGTGGTAATAAGAAATTACCCCTCTCAAAAAAAACTGTTGTGGTCTTATCTGTTCATTATTTAGTTATTTTTGACAGGGGAGAGAAAGAGGAAAAGTGAAAAGGAAAGGGGAAAAAAGGAAAGGACTAAAAGGATTTATACAGTATTTGATTGCATAAACATCTTCAGATCACATCACACTGAGCTCCCTTGGAAATGCTAAGCTGTGTATCTGAATTCCCATATTCATTTCTGACCAGCTGATTCTTGGTATTTTTAATTGAGATCTGTGGCATCAAGCCTGATCTGAAGTGAAGACATTAATAATATCACTCTCTTCATGCATCCTTAAATTATGGGCTAGAAGACAATATTGCAATTTTCTAATTTTTCATCTTGTATTTTACAGGTCATAGGTCTCAACCAAATATAATTCTTTTTAAACTACCACGTGTGAGCTTGTGTTTGCAACAGCGACACATGCAAACATATGTATACAACATATATATACATACATAGGTATATGCATATATGCATATATTCTTGGCCACACAGATCAACATATAGAGAAACACTCTTGGAAACATAGAAGACACCAATGGCCTTATGTTGTTCTCCACTCTGACTGGTCAGGGTCCATAAGTATTGCAGACTTGTAGGCTCCTATGACTTTTGTTCTGACTCCAGTTGCTGGCACTCAGATCTCCATATACACACACATACATACATAAAAGAGTCCCTCACCCAAGAGAAGAGTTAGAAATAGAGTTTAATGAGCATCCCATAGTGAGTCCTGTATTCTGTAGGGAATAAAAGCCCTCCACCTATAAGAGCTTCTAGCTTAGAATGATGGGTGTTGGCCCTGGTCCATGGGACTGGTCACCCTACTGTGACAGCCCTGATTATTTTGATTGCTCCATTTGTCACAGTGTCTCTGTTTGTGGAGATGAACCCTCAGTCACAAAACCAAACACATATCTTCTAAGAAAATCCTGGTTAAAACATTTCAAGTGGTAGAGAATCCACTGCAGAAGGTATGAAAGTGATGTTTATGTCATTTATATTCACAAGTAATATGAGCTCGTTGTTTTAATCTTAAATCTGTCTAGTCTGAATTTCCAGACATTGGATATATTATCTCTGTGAACAATACAATAGAAACTTCTACTTTCAAATGACCCATAATGAGCAACTACTTACAATGACATCAAGCTATTTCATATCTTTGTTTCTTTAAATACACTGAATGTTTTAATTAAGATCTAGTGCTGTTTAGAGGGAAATCTCCTGTCATCCCCACTTATCACTCCTAGCTTCTCCTCATGACACAATCTCAAATTGCACTGGCTGGACCCTACATAAACTCAAATCTGGTTGAATATGTTCTTCAGGAGACTCTTTAATGTGATCCTGTCACTTAAGAGCATCCTGGGGCAGTTGGACCAGTCTAAAAGTAGTCTTATGTAAAACTCCCATCCAAGTGTTGTGAGAACGTTTGGCAGCCAGCACCATCTGAGTTGCGCTGCAGACTCACTGTTACTGCTTGCATAGTACTACTTGCCAATGCAGATGTGGTCTGAGTCCCTCAGTTCAGGATATTGACATTTCATCCACATTGCTCTCTGCTAAACCTGATTCCAGTTTTCACTGCCCAGGAAATGAGTTACATTTGTTTTACTCAGTGACATCCACATCAAGGAAAATGCTTTATGCTTACCATGGAGCTCACTGTCTCTTTTAGTCACAAATGTTGTCCTGATTGATCATATTTAAATCCTGGTTCCCTGCACTTTTAAGTCCTTCTTTAAGTCCTTTCTTTCCAGAATAGTTTTCTGTCCTTTAAATAAGTGGTTTTATATGTGAACAATTTAAAAGAAACATCCTATTAGCCAATATTAAATAAAACATAGTATTTAGCATCTGATCCTGAAGCTCTTCTTTTTCAGTAATCTGTTATCTTCATTGTTTACTACAGCCTCAGCCTCTGTGTCACCTCCAACTATTTAGCAAAGTGTTTTTCCACTCTACTCCAGGTCACTGACAGAGATACCAAATAATATGGAATGAAGAGCTGACCACTACAGGACACAATTAAAAAGAGATTTCCTCAATAACTAACTAACTAACTATCTAACTAACTAGCTAACTAACTAAATTTCCCCTTGTAACACATTATTAAATTAATCATTTATTATTTGTTGTGTGCTGTCATTGTACAGTTCTTTTTTTTTTTTTTTTTAAATGGCATGTGGTACCAAGCCAGAGACCCCACAGAATTTTCTGTTAATAACACTATTGCCTGTATGGTCTGCGATTTTCACTTTGCCTACTCTGTTTCCTGTTAGACACTTGCTGAGTGCCTTCTGCAAAGTGTCCTGGCTGCTGACTGAGATATTTCACAGCCTGGTTGGTCATGAACTTTGTATCTCATCCTCTTCATCATGGCTGGATGTCCTTAAAGAACTGGAAAAGAAGTATGCGCTAACTGCAGCTGATCAGCAGAGTAAGAGTAACACTTAAGGTCTTATGCTTTGAACACTAAGCAGTACTATTTTTTTAGTATTACATGAATTGTTAATACAACAGTTTTTTAAACTCAGCTATAAAGAGATCTGTGGCTGTAACATCTGTGTCTCAGTGTAGATTTTCCTGCAGGACTACTTCAGGAGAGAGACAGTGGAGGCTTCTGTCTGTGAATTATGATTTTATGAGAGAGATGAAGCTTTACACTTTTTTTGTCAGAAGAGAAGTTTTTGAGTTCCCTAGGGTCTCAATCATTTTGTGTACAGTTTATCATTCCAAGTTTGCAGCAATCTGACAAGTTTTTCCATTAAAAGTGTCTGGCTTGTTAAACCCTAACTTGTATTGGAAAGTTAATAATTTTTTTTGTTTGAAATTATTTGCCATTTTTGTAAGAGCTGCTATGTATGCATGCAAGTTTTCTTTTCTTTTTTTTTTTTTTTTTTCCTTTAGGACTCAATAGCACACCAATGAGACGAGAAATGGGAGCTGTTGCTTAGTTACAGTTCACCCATGATGATACAAAACCATATCTGCTCTTTGGTTGAGTGTACCTCCCCACTGCCACCTCCTACTGAAGCTAATAGGAAGGTGGATATACCTTATATTGAAAAGCCCCACTTGGGATCAGAATGAAATGTAAGGGAAAGCAAAACAAGGAATTATCCCCTCTTCCCTTTCTGGGAGTAATGAGATGTAGTCAGGTTGAAAATATTTTGTAGTAGGTACATAACTAAACATTTGTTTTTTGTTGTTGTTGTGTTTTTTTTTTTCTTGTTTCTTTGTTTTTAAAGCATTGAAAATATTACGTGCAAAAAGAGTCCAAATTATGAAGGACTAGATCTATCCTGCTTAGTGTATTTAATTAATTCTCTATCAGTGAGATGTTCTAGGAACTTTGGGAATATGATCGATTGGTGTGACAATAATACTCCATTCATATAAAACATGTCATTGCTACTTGGTTCTTATGAGAATTCAGGAAGATAAAACAAACACTGGTGGAGGCTGAACACAAAAACGCAGACATCATGAAATTCAAGCAGAGAGTTTTCTGTGACTTATTTAATTGGCTACGGTTTTCATCCAAACCTATTCTTCAAACATAACAAATATTAACTGCAGACACTGAAGAAAGGGTTGAGGTTTCAAAACATAATCACAGAAATATTCACTTGGCTTTCTGCCGTGGTGAGTGAAAGTAGAAATTATATCACCTTATTTCAGTGATCTAAAAGACATACAGTGTAAGCAAGTGATCTAGCGGGTCAGTGCAGAGTGATAAGCACATTTGAAGGCAATTCATTCCACTCTAAGATATGTGACTAAGACAAATGGGATGAATCATTCTCTGGTATACCCTTTCTTCTCCACTGGCTTTAGTGGGAGCTTCAACAGCTAATTGGACTTTTATCTCAGTTTAAATTATGTGAAGTGAATTCGACCTCAAATTACCAAAAATTTGTGGTGAGGAATTATATTTTAAAACTGTGTATGTAAAAATAAGTTAAATCTACAATGCACTGATATGAAAAATTTGTAATTCTGGCAATGCAGAAGTGCTGCAGAAGTTCCAGTTGACATCCTAAGATGTGGGAAATAAGGCTTTATTCTCAGATCCTACCATCCTCCCTAGGGAAATGTGGCCCATCATAAAAACATTACCAGAGATATGACTAAGAAATACAGGAATTAGAAATCTTTTACATTTAGGTTTCTTCATTTACATCATAAAACAGAAGGATTTGAAAGTGGAGAAGTAAAAGAAGTAAATCTCTAGAAGTAAATCGCTAGAAGTAAATCTCATTTGTCCATATTTTCAATTGAAATGACCGTGTTAAACTGTGGATATTAGGACCACACTACCTTTGATAGTGTTTATCTTCTTTCATTATTTATTCATACAATGGATTGTATAATATTGATTTAGGCATGAGTGTATTCATACCCAGAGATTATCTACATTTACATAGGAGAAGGGCAATAAATAGCAATACTGGTATATTCCATGAAGGAATGAAAGAAATTGGGACTAAGCACACATCAATGCAGGATAGATGGTGAAATTTTATTACATGGGAAATAACACACTCATAATTCATTTAAACTTGGAGTTTGCTTTCAAGCTTGTTACTCTGAAGACACTGCGCAAAGACAGTATAAATGAGCATATATAGTATGAGCAATTTTCTCATGGAGTCAGAAAAACAAAATTTTCAGAAAATTTGAAGAATGCATGTCATTATGCAGACTGACAATACTCCTGGTTTAGTTGAAGAAATTTGCACTGTTGCTACCTGTGCTATAGTGATTCTGTTGAAGAATAAAAAGATTTCATTTTCATCTCACTTATTCAGTGAATGTGTAAGAAAAGATTTAAAAGCTGTCATAAATAGATACATCCAAGGACACTCATAAGGGTTCTATATATGTTTTTAAAATAGTATGTATGTCTTTTTCCCTCAGCTTACAAGACCATTCTTATTTGCATGAAACAAAGGTAGTTTTCCAGAATAATAATGATGAAACTATAGAAACGATGGCATGCTTCTACAAATATTGGCATTTTACATTAAACCGTGTGTGAGAAGAGACCGGCAGCATAATAGATGCAGACTATGGCATTTCCAAGTACTGACACACACAAAATATCCCTTCTGCTCAGTTAATCAATCATATTCTGCTAGATGAACATATTATCCTTCCAATGAAAGAATGCAAATAACAGATGCCAAGGAGAAAGCAGAAATGCTTAATAAGATATTTTTCTGTGATTTTCTCTCTTACTCACACTCTCTTTATATATACAGACACATGTTAAAATAGAGGTAGAACACTTTGTGTAATTCTTTAGAAAGCTAAAAAGAGAAGGGAGTGTCGTGATAAAGGAAGGTGAAAGCAAAGTGTAGACATAAGTGCATCACTATGAACAATATCTGATGAAGTATATTGTGCAGTGATGAGGAATGGCCTTATTTCTCTTAAAATTCTGTTAGAAGTTTCTATAATGTACGAAGGAACAGTCTAAAATAGTTCATATATTGTCAGATATTTTCAGAAATACGTGTAGAAAGACAGTGGATGGAGAGAATCCAATATTCAGTAGTTATTTTTAAGAAAAGGAAATAGAGAAATAGTGGTGGTTTGGAGTGCCATTGGTTCACTAGAAATAATAGAGTTCACATATTTAGGCACAAGATAATTATAAGGCAGTACATTTAAATTCAATACCTGCTAGTAGAGAGCTTTTGTGCATATCAGGGAAAATGAGGAATTACTAATATGCAACCACATTTCAAATTACTGTGACTCACTAAAAGACAGCTTTGAGTAGCCTCAGCCTTGGTAGAGACATCGCTCTTTCCATTTTTATGTACCAAAAATTCCTCAGAAAGGATAAGGAACAGTGAGTGCACAGAGAGCATAGGACTGATCTTTGACAATTTGTTTCCACGTGAAAGGTAATGAAGATTAGATGCTAAAATAGATCAAAATACAGAGTATGAAATTATCATGGTTCATAATTAACATGGCAAATACTTTGATGTCTAGTCTTTTAAAAATGACTACTAAAGCTTTTGTCCTATTTTTTCATTATAATATTGATAACAATTCTGTGAACTGATATGAAGTCAAAAGAGACAATAAATACTCATCAGATTACTGTCTTGTAAATCTCATTGCATACAAGAAATGGGTATAAAATGAGGTTCAGTGAAGACAAAGTGTTTTACACAAGAAACAGTTCTACTCAGCTGTTTGTTCCTTTGCACTTTTGTATACATAAAACCAGGTTTCATTCTTATTCATAACTATGGGCTGATATATTTTTTTTCTGAGGCTGAGTAGTTTTGTAATAAAAATAACCATTCTATAAAATAAATTGTATGGCATAGATGTGGATGTAAAATACATGAAGGTGAAGCAGAAATCTTTGTTTCTGTGATCAGTTAAATTTTCATCAAAATTTAGTGGTTCTCTTAAGATTCATCACTTCTCAATCAACATCCTGAAAAAAACATAATTTCTTCAGCTTTTCTTTTCAGATCTAGAATATAAAATCAGATCACTTTTCTCACAGTGAAACCAAGTAATTGTGCATCTCTGTGGAGATTTCAATTTGCTCATATTGTCATCTGAGTCATTTAACTGTTTACTGATGTTTCTCTACACCTTATTTTCTGTTGAATAGTATACATATTGAATATGTGCTGCTGAAGTACCAGCAGTACACATGGATATCCACAGAAGAGTGGGTGTCTTCCAGAAATATTGGTAGCTGGAGAACTTGAGAGCATTGTGATGATGTTGGCAAGGTCACTTCTCCAGTCTGCTGTATTAGCTTACAGGAGGATTGTAACAGCCGAGTGGTGTGGGTGATGTGGGAAACTGCTGAGTTATCTGCTCCTGATATCCTGCTCATGACAGCCTTGCCTAGGGCATCCAGTAAGTTTGTTTCTCCCACTCATTGTTAGGACCCATCAGTATTAATCAATCACTGACATGTATACACAAACAAAATCAGAAAGGACAGCCATCTACCAAGAATAGCTTCTCGGGAAACCATGTATCTCCGTGGATCCCTTCAATAAGACAATGAAACGATTGTTTTAGCTAGTTAGTGATCATCGCTAAGGCTGAAATTCAGTTCTATGACATGCAAAGGAGAGAATAGGAATGTACATTTGTGGCTGATATGTGACGAACCAATAGATGCAGTCAAGCATATAGGCTTTTTACTGTTTTACATTTTGTAATTGACAACTTTCCTCTAGTGGATTTTGATATCAGTTCCTAACACCACTAGTTAATGCTGGTTAATCTTCAAGTATAATGTTACAATTTTAGTTCAATCCTATATATAGCCCCTTCCTCATGACTATTTTGCACTTATTATATCACATGCCCAATGAACTGAAGTAGAGAAGAAATGTCACCAGAGTTCCTCCACAGTGAAGTAATTGTTGGTGTTTATTATCCTTATGAATATAGAAATTTAACAATATCACAGAATCACAGAATCACAGAATCCTTTAGGTTGGAAGAGACCTTCAAGATCACCTAGTCCAACCTATAACCCATGGTGGGGCCTGTCCACAGCACCACAGGGGTTGAAATAACAGACGTGACCTTGCCTGCTGTGAGTTTGGGGTGAAATCCCCTTGGAACAGGGGTGCCCTGCTCGCTGCCCGCAGGACAGGGGTTTCCCTCTGGCAAGGGGGATGGATGCCTTCCCAAACTCTCTGTTGCTGGCTTTGGACAACTTATCATTATCAGAAGCCTTTTGGTAAATTTTCTCCCTTTTTTTTTTTTTTCTACACTGATGCAAAATTTAAGAGTAGAAACTAAAATTTCTGGCAAGACAAACACAAATGCAAGTCTTTTCTCAGATGAAGCATGAATGGTTAAGTATCTCCATAATTTTGGTAGGTTTTCCCCTGCTGACTACAGTGATGTAGTTTGTTACTCTTGAGCTTAATGACTCAGCACAAGAAAAGTACATCTAAATGTCGTGTAACCATGAAAAAAGATGGCAGTATTTAATAAAGAAGAGGAATGATTTACCAAGGCTGCACATTTTCTCGCAAAAAAAGACAAAAAAAAAAAAAGAAAAAAAAAGAGAACATTTGCATAAATGGAATTAACTTCTACAAAAGAAGCAATAATTAGGTTTGGCTCTAGCTTGATGGATTGAGTCCCACCAAACAAAATGAGAGGCATTCCTTGACATCCTTCATGGAATAACTTACCATTATGACTTGCTAACAAATGTTCATGAAATATGAATATGACAGCCACGCTCGTTCTGTTGTACAGATCAGGAATTGTCAAGAATCCCTTGATCAGTGATTCAGAAATCTTTAAAGGATTAAAAAAAAAGAACACTGATTTTTGCAGAATTCCTTTCTGATAAGGCTAAATTTCAGGAAGCAATTGTCTTCCGCTACCGCAATCCTGCTCATTAAGAGGCATTGCATGGAAACCTTATAATTTCTTCTCATGTGACAGATGCACAGCCTTTTTAAAGGCCATCTCTGGATCAAAATCTTTTAAAAAGCTGTCATCTGTACTTGTATTCTTTATTATGGTCATGTTTGATATAAAACTGATTCATAACTGTCCTGGTTTTGGCTAGAATAGAGTTAATTTTCTTCCTAGTAGTTGGTATGGTGCAGCGGTTTGGATTTAGGATGAGAATAATGCTGATAAAACACTGATGGTTTAGTTGTTGCTGAGCAGTGATCAGTGAGGAAGCTGGGGATGCAGAAGAAGCTTGGAGGGGACACAACAAGGACAGCTGACCCAAACTGACCAAAAGGATATTCCATATGGCATCATACTCAGCAATAAAACTGTGGGTAATTGGCTGGGCTGGGGGGGCTGCCACGGGAATGGGCTGGGCATCAGTCGGCAGGTGGTGAGCGGTTTCATTGTTCATTGCTTGTTTTGCATATTCTATTATTATTATTATCATTATTATTACTATCATCCCTTTCTTTTCTTTCTTATTAAGCTGTCTTTATCTCAACTCATGAGTTTTACCTTTTTTTTTTCTGATTCTTCCACCGATCTCACTGGGGAGAGGGGAGTGAACTGCGTGGTGCTTAGCTGTCTGCCAGGTTAAACCACAATAATAACAATAGCAATACTTTCCTAAATTTGATCTTTCTAGTATATCCCCACCACCAATATTTATATAAGTACAGTGCATATGTACAGTGCTTTGAAGACCACAGTAAAAACTAATATCTCCTACACGTATAGGAGATATAAAGGTGGTGTGATTCATGATAAGTTTCTTGTATTAACCTCAATTGCTGCAGAGGCTCAGAAAAGCTATGGGAAGAGGTAAAAACTGAAGTATCTTTGCTTCACTTATTTTCTTAGACCATTATGCTACAACAATGCATCTTTATAAGAAATTAGATTGCTTCTTATTTTTTTTCTGGGAAGGTAAACAAAGAATTTCATATGTTTTCATCTGGTATCTAGCCTTTCCTTAAGAGGAGGTCAGATTGTATCTCTTCTTCACTACAGTTGAATTTTTGCTGGGAGTTTCTGTTTACCAAACTCACTTCTCTATTTGTCTCTTATAGACTTGGCTTTTATGCAGCTGCACCTGCTAAAAGAGATTGGTTACAAAACTTCAGCTCCTGCAAATATCTACAGCAAGGATATGATACTATGCAAAGAATTCTTTACATCTCCCCTTTCAATATTTTTATTTCTTACCTATTAAAAAGAAGGTTGTTTCTTCAGATCTTTTGCTGAGCTATGGGTCTCTTCCTAATGTGATGTTTTACTATACATTTTCAGTGCAATGTTTAATGTCTACTAATGTGTTGTGGCAAACTCTTCAGTGACCATACTGATAATACATCTCTTGATTCCTTCCCTTTACAGATGATTATTTTATATGGGTTATTGTTCTGCCTCAAGAATGACTTCTGCTGACTGATCATAGTGATATGCATCAGTGTGACAAAAGGATTTACGTTGGTTAATCTGCCTATCTATATTGCAGTACAGAACTAATTGTCTTCGATTCAGAAAGTCAAAATTATTTCCATTTTTATTACCTATGAAAAACACTGAAGCCAAAATATTGCTTTTGAGGGGCTACAGTCAGCAAATTTTGGAAGCGAAATGGGAACTGAAGGTGCTCTGAAGCTTTCTATTGTAAAAATAAGTGGTTATGTTTTGTAAATTATGTTGATTGACCACCCAAGTGAAAGTAACGCAACCTTCCTCTCAGAAGTGAAACTCTGCAGTCTATTTTCAGGCTGAGTGAAATGTGAAAGAAGAAATAAAATGCTACTCATAAACATCATATCTATAATACTTCTGGTCAGAAGAATTAAGATAAATTTAGTAAAATAAATACTAGGAAAATATAACATTATTCTCTAATAAATTTTAAGACACATATCTTGAACCTTGAAGTTAAAAATAAATGCTGAAGAGGTGCATGAACCACTGAATGTCATACTGTAAGACTTCATGAATGATATAATTAGTGCCTTTTTCAAAGTACCAAGGTGGTTTTTGTTTGTTTGTTTGTTTGTTTGTTTATTTATTTTTATGAATGTTTGAAGATAAAGATTCTCAACAAGAATTTAATACATGGAGTAAACATGGTATATGTTTGTCAGAAAATATAAGGGTAATAGTAAATTCCAGCAGCTGTTACCTTAGAGTATTTTAAGGAAGGTTTAAATATGTTTAGATCTGTCAGGAACATCTGTGGTTACACTGCTAAAAAATCACTGTTTTGGAGTATTTTTTGTGGGCTTAAGAAGAAAAATCCCCATAGAAGACCTATTGAATAATTTCCTATTATGAGACTTCCTTGTCTGCCTGTGTTGAAGGCCGAGCACCCCAATTCAGTATGTTAATTGATCTGTTTCATTTGTTT
The DNA here is from genome assembly GCA_013399115.1 of Anseranas semipalmata. Lineage (NCBI taxonomy): Eukaryota > Metazoa > Chordata > Aves > Anseriformes > Anseranatidae > Anseranas > Anseranas semipalmata. The sequence continues at coordinate 10,175 of VXAA01006167.1, read as the reverse complement.
TTATGCCTGTTTGTATGTCCCTGGTGTTCCCAGAATTCTCCTAGCTCTTACTAGATAGTGTGTATCACATATATAGTGTTAGCACATTAGTGTAGCATATTATCTACATCTTTAGTGGACTATCAGACTATTTCTTCCTGTACTTAATATATCCTTGCTATGGCTCTTCTCCCTCCTTACCTTATTGCAGCATATTTTCTCCAGGCATCCTGGGAAACCACCAAGCTTTCCCATGATGCATGAAGAGAATGCATTGCAGTCCTATATCATTCGCTGAAAATCCTACTGTTTACTCTTCTCAATGGTCTGTGCAAGTAATAGTTTGCTTTGTGGAATATCTACTAGCCACATACGATTTTCTTAAATATGCTGGGGAATTTCAAGTTGTTATAGCTGCCTACGAACAGGGGTTTGATGGCTAAAGTACAATGCAATAAGATGCCAAATAAGTAACAGACATTCAAAGTGAGCAGTCTATAATCACCAATCAGCTGGAAAGTAATTGAAGAAACTTATGGGTGTACACGACAAAGTTTCAGCAGTAGTGGGGCTGCAAGGACCATAGAATTATAGAATCATAGAATCATAGAATATCCCGAGTTGGAAGGGACCCACAAGGATCATCGAGTCCAACTCCTGGCTCCACACAGGTCTACCCAAAAATCAGAATTCAGACCATGTGTCTGAGAGCATAGTCCAAACACTTCTTAAACTCCGACAGGCTCGGTACCATGACTACGCCCCTGGGGAGCCTGTTCCAGTGCGCGACCACCTTCTCGGTGAAGAACCTTTTCCTGATGTCCAACCTGAACCTCCCCTGTCACATCTTGACTCCATTCCCTCGGGTCCTGTCGCTGTCACCAGAGAGCAGAGATCAGTGCCTGCCCCTCCGCTCCCCTCACGAGGAAGCTGCAGGCCGCCATGAGGCCTCCCCTCAGCCTCCTCTTTTCCAGGCTAAACAAACCAAGTGACCTCAGCCGCTCCTTGTACGTCTTCCCCTCTAGGCCCTTCACCATC
>VXAA01006166.1:70045-89138 GCA_013399115.1 Anseranas semipalmata | reverse complement strand
TATGATTCTAACTACAGTTCAAGTTTTAGAAAAAGTTAAGAGAAAACACAGCACATTATTGCTGCCCATAAATATAGCAAGAAGGAAAGGACCCACTTTTCCTAAGTGCGAATAGCAAGTTAAGATGAACTAATGTAGGATGGAAACCACTGAGCTTGTTTCCATAAACTGGCCACAGTCAAAGGCTGTCTGGAAATCAGGAAAATGATTATTATGAAAATAAATTTTTACAAACTGATCAGGCTTCATATGAAATTGCTATTCATGATAGCAATAGTAAGTGCTTATTGGTTCAGAAGTTCCTTATAAAGTCATATTCCTCTACAATTTGTTGTCTAACAGAAATAGAATGAAACTGCAGAAACTACTTTAGTATGCTCAGGTTATAATTCTTTCATTATCTTAAGAAAGGGTCTATTATAGCAGCAATTTAGTTATAGACTTGTCTTGAGTTATTACTGAAATGCCACAGTGATATTTGAAAAGAGGTCTAAAGAACTAAAAAGGTCGCATTTTAATGGAGTAACCTGCCTGGAGAGGTAGGAAAAAGGTTTCAAGAAGGAAGATATTTGAGGAGGCACTGTCAAGTTAATCCACGTACAGATAACTAAGATGCTAAGCATATTTGTGGTACAGATATTCTCTTAATAAAGAGTTATCTAAATTTTCCAAGAGAACAACCTTTCATCTTACAATCCAGAATGCAAAATTTGGATTCTTTGCTGTATAGAAAGACCCCAAGCTGCTATCAATTAATTGAACTATCACATAGGCGTGGACAATAAATAGAATGAACATTGCTTTAGTACAAGTCAATAAAGCTTGATGTTTAAGGGAAAGTTTAGAGGATACAGAAAGAATAGGCTGAAATATTTATAGATGAAGGTATACAAAAGCTGGATTGGAATAATGTTATATTTTGTTGTCAATATGTCTTGAGAAAATAAAAATAAAAATAAAAATAAAAATAAGAACAAAACAAACCAGAAATCAAAAATTGATTAGGTTTACTGCCCTTAAAAAATCATTAAGTATCCCCCAAAATATTGTCTAAACTCAGCAAAATTTTAAGAAAATAGATGTCTAACTATTCCAACATTCTTTTGTTTCTAGTGGAAATTTCATAAATAATATGTAACTTCGATAGCAGAAAAAATTGGAGTCATGATTTCTATTGAGTTTTATGATTTTATATTGAATCAGTCAGTAGGCACAACTGTTTTTAAGGCTTCATTTTGTTTTGCTTATTATCATGCAGGTGTAAATTTTAAGTCAGTAATGTGTCATTTTAACTGTGAAGTTTAATCTATATCTAAAATTACTAAGTAATACACTATAACTTGCTAATATCTTAAATTAAACATTATTCATAGCTATATTGCTACAACATATAATTTCATGAAAATAACGTGTTTTTTTTTCTGGCAAATGCTACACTGAAGGCCACCTTGTTCGCGGAGGTGGTATATCACAGTGAGCAGAAATATGTTATTGATAGAATTTATGTAGTTGTAAATTCAAGCTCTGTGAAGGCTAGTGTCATAACAAATTCCTTTCTAGGCTTGAATACAGACTTTTTTTAGATAGATTTTTTTTATTATTATTTGTTTAATAAAAAGTATTGTTCAGATGATTTTAAATAAGCATCCTGTTGTATTTTAGTGTATAAGTATGTTGATATAAATGTGTTCAAGGCAGGAAATACAAATTAGAAATGATTCCATACAAGATTGTTACCTACAGTCTGTAGCATAGACTCCAAGAAACTATTTTTTTTTAAAACAAAACAAAAACAAACAAATAAACAAGCAAAACAAACAAACAAACAAAACAAAGAGTTTGAGACTGTTGGATTAAATTGTAAGCAGGTGCCTAGAAATTAGTCAGGCTCATAAATAACATGAATTGATTGTCTCCTTTCCTATGTAGTGTTACTTTTTCCTGTATCTTACTAATAAAACACAAAATACATTCATGGAATCTATAAATGTCCAGGAAAAAGCTAAAATTACATCATTCTTCCTGAAAAAGCAGTTTGCGCAAGTCAGTAATTATATTAATTGCTAATACTCGAGGAGTCTGCCTATTGCCTCTTTCTTCAGCAACACATAACGTCTTTACAAATTACATTTGATAGTTATGACAAAAAAACTGTTCCCTTGTTACCTAAGACCTCCTTGATTTTGAGCTGCATGGATTTAAACATTTTATTTAATTTCAAAATTGTTTAAAAAAAACAAACTTAAGGTGGAAACTTTTCCCACAATTTTCAACAACAGAGAGAATGAAAGATAAATGAAAACAGTGTAAGTGAAATTATGCCCTTACTTATGAGTGAAAAATACTATTGTCTTGTCATTGTGTTATGTTCTCAGTTACACATGTATTTTTACTGTTTGTGAGGAACTTTTGATGTAGGAACTACAGGATAAGGTTCTGTGTGGTTTGTAAAGCATAAGATTAAATCAAATAATCATAATATCTTAGGGTCTTCAGACCATCAGATCTTCAAATCTGTTAGACTCTAAGTAATATAGCTGTATCAAGATGCCAGTAGGTAAACTGCAACATTACAAAAGGTTACAAAAGCAGTAAAAGGTGAATGTTATGTGACTAAGTAATGGAAGATAGGATAGGATTTTTTTTTGTCTTTTTTGGGGTCTAATTTATTTGTCAAAAAATGTACCTTCATTCACCTTAAAGTTTTAAAAATTTTATTCAAACTGAATTCACCTAACATTTTCTGCTGAAGAAGAGCAGAAATTATATATTTAGTCTAGAAACAGTAAATTGATAAAGAAAGAGACCTTGCACACTTCCTTTTATAGACAATGAACGAATCAGGATTCAATGTGATTTTACTCTTCCACCGCAATTTCTTACACAATATTAGAATTTTTTAGTTGATGTCTGGAATTCTTTGTCTTCAGATCTATGCAAGCAGAAGAAGGACATGAAGCTGGATTTTCTATTTACTTTTCATATGCAATCACTGTGCTGGCTCCTGTGAAGAGGTACAATAGCAAACTGAGAATTTCTCCAGTATTTTTTACAGAGGCTTCCAAATGACATATCTCATTGAAGATATGTCAAGTAAACTAAAATGCTTAGTTCAAACTGAAGCAGTACTTCACTTTTTTTGCTTTAGTGAAAATATTTTAAATGTTTATTTCAAATCGGTCTTCATGTATTTTAGCCATTGAACTTAACAACCATTCACAATTTAATCACATTATTCAACATGAAAGCAACTTGAAATAGATAGATTTTAAGTTCATTGACTTGAAAGAAACCAAGAGAGAAATTAAGAAAATATTCTTAAAGTGAATCTTACAACAGACATTTTGATCAAGGACTGTGTGTCTACACAGTGAATAGTGAATATTGCTGGCCAAGTGTCTTAGGGACTTCCTCTTCTGAGTCATCACTAATAAAGGAAGTGAACTGTGGAATTAATAATCAAGAAAGAAAATACAGGTTTTAGGAGAGAATTAAATATCTTCAGAACATATTTTAAATATTACATAGTAACTAGTAATTGTGATTTTTTTTATTATTAGTTTTAAAGAGCACTAAAAGCCAATATGCTGAACAAATAGTTTCCTGGAGACATTCTGTTTTGTCTCACTCCATTACTCAGTTCCCTGCTCAATGTTCAGCTTCTCCTACTGAATCACTAATTGCCCAAGGTGTAGACAGTCTTATACAGAAATAAATTAGCTTGACTTATTTTTCCACTCAATTTTATTTCTCTTCTTTGCTGCTATAAGATATCAAATGAAATGATCTTTTAAAAACCTAAAGGGTTCATCTGCAATGTTTAGTTATTAGTCATATTTCATACTTACGATACAGAGAAAATTAGATTGTTTAATTTCAAGAGGATATATTAGTGGATACAACAGAGATTGAAGATATATTTGTGAACAATTTGTGAGCAGTAACTTTGCATATAACATTGCACAAACAATATTTAGGAACAATTCATAAATTTGTGACAACTAAGCAATATTCTTTCACTCTATTCTCATTTTCTGTTCTAAAAATTGATGAAATAAGCAAACTGTTAGTTAGATTTTGGGTCTCTGACATTTTAAGGATGTCTGTAGCTTCCTGCCTACTAGTCTTGAACTTCTCACAAGTGTGAAAAAAGTGGTATTTAAGTATATGTGTAACATTAAGAATTTTAAGTATTCTCACTCATTCCTTTGGGTTTCTTTCATTCTGTGTTTAAATAGAATTATTTTTTCAGATAGGTCTGGAAAAAGTGTTCCTACAAATGCCTGTTTGCACAGACAGCATATATTGGAGGAAAGGTCACAGGATTTCAAACTCTAACTTCGAGACTGAAGTTTAATGACAAAATATGTCATCTTAAGCTTTGGACAAGCAGACAGTTCTTGGTTGTGCCCAAGCAATATTCTTCTTTTTTTTTGGACAAGTATAAAACACTACCAACTGAAGTAAACAGCTTCATAAAATGCTTTAAAGGATAAGGAAATATTTAAGGTCTTTCAATACCTATGAGCATTATTCTCTAGAGTCTTCATTAAGATCTTCTGCACGAACTTAATAGTGGTGTTTAATGTCTTACAAATAACAACTAGATTTATACCAACCCATCTTTTGTTCACATTGATGATATTACACTCAAAGTCCAGACAACAAAACCAAAGACTTTTCAGCCATTATAAACAGAAATTATGCTCTACACCACTGAAAATGTATAGAACAAATATATTTTATTAAAAACTGCAGACTTGACTGTAGGAACAGAAAATTCCAACAAACAATCAGGGGTGACTAGTACTGGTAGTTTCAATTCTTTAGCAGGCCTAACTATGAAAATTGACAATTTTGTAAGGTATTTGCATACACCATCAGAACCACTTCTGTAGTGATGCATATTGTCCCCTGCAAAATTCTAACTTCAGTACTTTAAAACCCAAACATGTACTGCTAGTACTCCCAAACTGCCATATTCTTATTAAAATTTTGTGCTAGATTTTATGATCACAATTGACGTGAACAAGGTTGTATATGAAAATGCCATACAATTTATTAGCCGTGCCCCATTTCATATATGTAACTTCTCAACTTTTTTTTTAAGTAAAGCTTCTTGCATACAGTGTGTGTTGATCACTGCATACGGACTTAGTCCATATTATTATTATATAATTGTTGCCTGTGTAGAGCATATTGAACATACTGAAAATTCTTTCACTAAATTCTTTCACTAAATTTCACTAATTTTCACTAAATTTCACTAAATTCTTTNCTAAATCAAACCAGCATCATTCATTTTATTGTTTCTTAAAGTAATGTGTCCTGATTGAACATACACAGAAGTAGATTATTCATGTCAAACTGACACTTTCACTTTCCAGTGACAGTGACCATTAATTCAGTCCTAAAAATAAATAAATAAATAAAAAATCAACACTGTGCTCAATATATAACAGAAGACCAGATTCACACATAAATCAAAATGCTATAATTCAAGAATAATTTAAATTATGTCAATAGACTAGCATTGCTATAGAATTGGAATAAAAGAGAGAAGAGTCAAGACTTTCAGGAAACATTTCCATTTCAAATGGAAAATTCTGCGAGACAAATCATGAATGTAAATAGGTTTGTGGCCTTCATTTTAAAACTTTGAGATAGCATATAAACCTTAAATTTATCAGCACACAAAGTGGCTATCACAGCTCTTGGAGCATTGCAAGGAGTCTTGAGCTGCTTTTCAATACCCTAGGGACTAATACCATTTTCAGCTAACTCTCTGCTTAATGTATTTGCATCATCTGTGCCAGCCTTTGAAAAATTATGACATACCATAACTGTATTTTTGCCCATGAAAGCATGTCTGGCCTCAAAATCATTAAATAAATAAGAAGTAAACCTCTGGGTTTTTGCAGATTAAGATTATATTCAAAGCTCTAAGAGCTAAGAATTTGCTGCTTTAATAAAAAACATAAAGAAAAAAAATCTGTCTTTGTAAAAAAATGACTCCAAGGCTTAAGTTTTAAGACAAACAGAAAACATAATGATACTACCACAGTAGTATGTAACTAATTCTCTCTTGCTGCATTGATCATGCTGTAGAGACAGCCCCACTGCTAGGCAAAAGAGCTACAACTGCCTTCAATTTTTAACCTGTTAACTATGCACTAACAAATCAAAGTAAACCAAGTACAGGAGGACAATGATAAGAAGTGACCTGTGCAAATTAACTGTGCAACAAAAACATTGGTTACTTTTTCTCCCTTCATGATATTTTTTTAGTTTTATTTTTTTTTCCTAAGTGATAGATTAAAGCCAAGTTTAGAACTGAACTCCCCAGTTCTTCCACTCTTTCATCCTGTACTGGCCTCAAACACAAACCTTTGTCACAGAATGTGAAAACATTTATTTTTCTGATTATTTTTTTGCTTTGTTTTAGTAAAGCAGTACTAACAGGACTTTTTGAGCTCTACTCAGAATTAAATAAAAATATGTATATTTTTTTCCACTGAGATGAATTTAAAGATGCTTTTTCTAGATCTAAAATTAAACAATAATTATGGAATCATAACAGCTATAGAACATGTAATTATTGTTCTAACACTTTTCTAATGCAATGCAGTTAGATTTCTAGTGCACTGCCTCCTTTCAAATGTTTCAGATACTAAAATATTTCCGACTTGTCCAGGTCATGGGACTTGGGAGCATTTCCCAGTTGCTGGTTCAGGGTGCATCATCCAGTTGCTTGCTGATTCTATCTTGGGCTGGAAGCCAGACATGCACCATTTATTCTCCTTTTCTGCCTCAGGGAAAATCAGATGCTGAGGTCAAGCAGGAGACAAAGGATTCATCTACATTACTGATTAGAAGCATGGCAAAGGTTATTTTTTCAGTGTGAATTGGGGGTCATGTTGTATGCACTGAAGTACAGTACCCCTGCAAGAAAACCAAGATTGAAATCACAGACCAGGCACCATTGTAAGCAACCAACTTGCAAAGGGTACTCAAGTCATTTTGTCCCAGAAGTTTTTTGCATATCCTCAGAGGTCTTTTGGCAGCTTGGCTCTACAGATTCAGAGCTCTGTTAGTAATGGCAAGGCAAGCTGGGATGGCTTCACAAACATCTATTTCATATCCCCCCATACAGACAGAGGGTAAAAGCCTAGGCAGAACATCTGGAACAAATTTTGTTTCCAGTAAACAAGTAGTGGGAACAAATTGTCCCAGAACCATAACAGATTTCATCAAATCAAGTCCTGGTCCTTCTCTCTTCAGCTGCACAGGTTGCTCCTGTAGATGCATCCGTAAAGTAGTCAAGATGGGTTCCAATATTGCAAGTAAGTCACAGAGCATTTCAGAAAAAGGCATGTGTTACACAAGTTATTATTTAGTCTTAACTATAGGAGAAATTACATGGTAATGCCAAGATTTAACATCTAGTCTGTTCCACTGCCTCTTAGACAACATTGTCACAAGAAGCTTCACTCTCTAGTTTTTCTAAATCAGTTCTCAGTTCATTTCTACTACATGCTTCTTAGCAACATAAATGATTCTTCTTTTGACAGTAAAGTAATTTCAATGAGCAAGAAATTCCTTTTTAACCAATTTCTGATCTCTGGTGACAATCTGAATTTAGGTTAATTTTGACTTAATAAATATGAATCTGGTGACTGTCTGCAATTATTAAAGGTAGCTTGACAAATGAGTGCACTATTATGCCTTAGTTTAAATTCAGCCATTCATTTCGTGTTGACTGACAATTAGGAAAAATAAAAGGCCTAAAGCTGGGGCATTTTGTTGGTTATATTTAGTAAGCCTACTAAATGTAAATTTCTTAGGTGGAAATTTTTCTGGAAATGTATGTCTGCACCTCATTAGGCCTCCATGAACATGTTTGAACTAATAGCTAATATTAATATATGACAAAATATTTACATAACAATAAAATTACTGAAAAAATAGTGTGGAGGCCGACCCACTGCAAGCTGATTCTTTGAGGTACATGTTTTAGAACAGTCATCTCTGAGCAGAATCTCAATGAACTGTTTCCAATATACTATACAAGCAGGCATAGCATACACTAAATATAAGCAGCCTTCCACAGATTTCTGACACTAAATATGAAGTCTGAAGTAATTGTAAACAAATAAGAGCCCTTATACCTGAAGAGGAGATCTGCAAAATTATTAAGTTTATTGAAATTCATACCTTTATCACCTGTTTTGACAGAAATAGTGGTAACGTTGAGAGTATTCCTGGGCATACAGAGGTACATATCTTCCAACATGGAAGCAGCAGAAAGATTGAAACCCTTTTACTTTCTCTCGGTAGCAGATACTGTTGAAGTGTATCTCTTGAAATGCTGAAATCATATTTATATAGCTCTTTTTTTCTAATGTATCATAAAACACCTGGTCCATCTGAAAGCTGAGTGAAGTTTGAGTATACCTTTGGCACTACAAAACAGTTACAAAAGTACAATTAGTGCAAAATTAAAGCTATGTAGTACTTCTCAGATTGTGTATATTTAAATGTTAAAAGTTGTCAATATAGTATTTTCCAGAACCACACTCCACAACCTGTGGCAGGAAAAACTTGTGTTTTCTAGAACTTTACTTGAAATGCAACATATTTCTTTTCACAGCAAGGAGAGTATCGGTCTCAGGTGACAAATGATAGGATGCAAGGAGACAGTCTCAGGTTGCAGCAGTGGATGTTTAGATTGGATATCAGGAAGAATTTCTTCATTGAGAGGGTGGTTAGGCATTGGAATGGGCCGCTCAGGGAAGTGATGGCGTCCCCATCCCTGGAGGTATTCAAGAAATGTGTGGATGCGACACTAAGGGACATGGTTTAGTGATGGGGCTTGGTTAGTCAGGTTGATAGTTGGACTTGATGATCTTTTCCAACCTAGATGATTCTATGATTCTACAACTTTTACTGGTCATGTTCTGTTTGCTCAGAAGTGAGTTTACCCTGACACACCGGGGCTGGTCTCCATTCAAGCCTGTTTATGTTCACAAGGGTTTATTATTGAAAATGTAGTGCTGTGCTGGCTTTGTGCAGAGAGAAAACATGGAACTGGCAAGGCATGCTGGAGAAGCCTTAGCAATCTGCTATACATAAACTGGCTCCAAGCAGAGTTGTACACCAGGACGTATCTTCATAATTATGCTAGCAGACTTACACTTTTTTAATACCCCAGTCCATCCTTACCCAGGATAACAGGGCTTCACTGTATCTTGTAATACATGCAGCATAATTTCTTTTCTTTTCTTTTCTTTTCTTTTCTTTTCTTTTCTTTTCTTTTCTTTTCTTTTCTTTTCTTTTCTTTTCTTTTCTTTTCTTTTCTTTTCTTTTCTTTTCTTTTCTTTTCTTTTCTTTTCTTTTCTTTTCTTTTCTTTTCTTTTCTTTTCTTTTCTTTTCTTTTCTTTTCTTTTCTTTTCTTTTCTTNTCCTTTCCTTTCCTTTCCTTTCCTTTCCTTTCCTTTCCTTTCCTTTCCTTTCCTTTCCTTTCCTTTCCTTTCCTTTCCTTTCCTTTCCTTTCCTTTCCTTTCCTTTCCTTTCCATCTTCACACAGTTTGTTTTCTCTGTATTGCCTGCAATATTATAACCATCTGACAACCATCAGTACAAATTGACACAACACGTTGTCAGACCATACCTTAGGGAGCTGTTAATTATTGTTATAAAATAGCTCTGCTTGTCAGCTCTGTTATTCTGTATTGCTTAAACTGCAGATTTTAAGACATTTTGGTTTCCATTCTACAGAGGAGACTCCTTCTTGGGACTTAATTGTCAGTTCTAAAGCATTTAAGGACACATGAAATACTTTTGGTTGAAGAGCCCATTGTGTAAATAAAACCCTTCTTATGGTAAATACAATCAAGCTAATTTGAAGTGAAGGTTTTTCTGTGTATATAATAAGCCATAATATGGAATCTTATTTTTTTCCATAACCAAGAGTCAAACTTTACATAATGTCCTAGCAACAGGATGTTCCTTAAAATAGGTCATTTGTAGTAAGCATACCTGAGTCACATATGACACATCCAATTTCTTGGGGAAAAGAAAAAGTTTTGATTTTTCAGGCCTCTGCTTTTGAGAACTGATATTCAGTTCTGATTCCTTCAAGATCACCCTTCATCCAAAAGTCCTAGGTCTGCAACCTGACAACACAGAAATAATAACAAACTTATTCCTATGAAGTTCACTGTCAATATATAGGAACAAAAAAACAGATAGGTCATTTATCTTTGAATATTTTAATGGCATGTGCATAGCTTTCTCATTTGGATGACAGCTAGAACTCATTTAGGATTTTTAGGCTAGGGGAAAGGTGCAGTTTCTCTTCAGCTCAATTATTTGTATAATTCTGGAAGACTAATAAATTCTTATACTTGAAAATAAAGTAAGTTTTAAAAAATATATAATGAAAGATAAATTGAGGTATGCGTAGATTTGAACCCCCTGGCTCCCTCTGTTCCTCTTGTCTCTCCTGGCATGCTAGGAAAGTGCTCAGAATGATGTGGAATTTACGCATTCAGAACTTAACTATTTAGTTCCATAATAGGAAGTACAAAGACAAACATTAAGAGATCATCACTCAGGCTCAGTAAGAAAAAAATCTGTTGTTGCAAAATGTTTTTTAAAATTTCTGAAGTTTTTCATCCTGTCTAGTGAAGAAAGTGAGATTGTTGTTAGTCTCCCCTCATGTGCTTGGAGGATACATATATTCTGTGTAGCCTTGTCAACATGGAAGTGGGCGGGTTGGCTTCCTCCGCCATTCTGCCTCAGCCCAGAGGACTCTCAAGCAAGAAAGAAATGATCCACATCATCTGTCTCTCCTTCAACCTCAGTCTTCCAGGGTCCAAGTCAGCAAGTTCCACGTCTCTTACTTTCACTAAAAACTCCATCACACTCCTAAAAAAAGGAATAAAAGAAAAAGGAAAAAAAAATTGCTAATGAACATCTTCTTCAAATGAACATATTTTCACTAAGTTTTCTTTTTGTTAAATCATATAAATATTTATATTTAACTACAAATATACTTCTGCTTATTTGAAAGCTTTCAACTAGTGTACGTAATTTCTAAGCTAATAATATAGCTGATAGAAAAATAACTTATTTCTATCTCCATTCCCATAAGTCATACTGTGCAGCCCTTTGGAAATAAACAGTGCCTCAGCCACCCTAAGTAATATCTGTGCTTGAACTTTATCGATCTGTGCTTTATAGCAGGTCAGATTAGATTGTCATAGCTCTCTCTTATGACCTTCTAATGTGGGAAGGAATCACCTTGTGCTTTAGTTTGTCTCTGCTGGGATCCTATCATAAGAAAAGTGTGAAAAATGGTTTCTGTGAACATAGGAGGAAGTTCAGAACAGCTCATCTGTCCCTTTGCTTGTACTGATGGATATGAGTTTTATGGCAGAAGAGTAAACCAGAGTTTATCAGAATGAGGCCCCAAACTGTCCCTTTGCATTTTGACCTCCCCCAAGTACTGAAGTAGAATCTCTTTTCCCATTATACTTTAATCCTTTCTGCAAGCCTGAACAAATTAAACTCATTAGAGAATGTGACTGGTTAAATTCATAAGAGATTTCTAAAGTTTTTTTTTTTTTTTTAATTGAATACATATTGTATGTGGAAAATGGGATACTAACAGGAATTCCCAATTATCCCTCAAAAATTAGTATGTATTATTTATGATTCGCTAATTATTTGGACAAGAACAAAATCAGCCAATAAAACTCACTTAATTATCACAGCACTTACCAGTCATATCTTGATTAATTTGGACAGGCAAGTGTTTCCAGCAGGAAGGAAAGAAAGAAAGAAACAATCTGGAAAGCATAATGGTTCATGAATGCTATTACTTTTATTATGCATGTCATAGAACACAGTAAAAGATTTTCAAGAAGACCAAATGGTTGGTTATTTAATTTCCATACATGCTTTTTTAAGTCTTCCTGCCTGGGAAGTGAGATTTACTTAATGAAAACAGAAAATTTTGTTATTAGTCTGTAATTATGACATTTTAAAAGAAAGTTTATTCTCGTCTCAGATGTAATGAAATAATGGTGGTTCAAAAATTGAACTAATCTTTTCTTTCTCTTAAGTAGAAACTTTCTCCAAGCTGCTAGGATGTACTGTCTTCTCTGCAACATTTTTTTCTGGTTTAGAAAGTGTTCTTTTCACAGTTTTTGAATGAGACTATCTTATTTGCTTGTATCCAAACCTAGACTCTTATTCCCAAATTGAATGAGTGTTAGAAGTTGCTTCCACCTCTAAATCCTAAGTAAAGCTGAAGAAAATTGATAGATATACCACATATACCCTGAAGGACAGAATCAACTTGATCTAGGCCAGGCAAGAAGAAACTAATCTGCAGACTGCGATCCAGTTCCATCAAAGATTGGAAAGAATTTCAAATTTAATACCACCCAATCTTCCTGTTGAAACCATATCACTAAAAAGATATTTCAGGTTTTATAGGGTCAAAGTGAGGATCCCTTTCTATTCTGCTCCTTAGAGCAATCACGTGGAAGGGGAAATCCAAATATTTGATCTCTACTGAAAGGATTGTTAAGGCAATCAGCATAAAAGATGAGACATAAGATAATGAACTAACAAAAAGGCAAACAAATCTAAGCAGAACTACAAAGTCCTGTAAATTTTGTGTTAACTTAGATATTAATTATTACAGTAATAGTAATAATTGTAATGGATGGTAATGGTTCATCTCATTTAGTTTCCTGTTTACTTCATCCTCCTTTCTCATTCAGACTCATGAATGCAGATGTAGATACTGAACTCATATTGTTTTGCTTTTGGGTCTATGTAATAATACTTCTCAGTTAATAATTTCATCAGCTTTTTTTTCATCCTAAAAAGCAAGTGAGCCAACAATTTTAATGTAACTGAGGTTAATATTTATTTGGCAAATCTACCCAAGGCTCATGCCTGAATCTTAGATATTTTCTTTGAGGAGAACGGGGAAAAAAAGGTTTAGTTTCTCTAAGCTACTAACATTATCCAAGAACTCCAAAGTCTATTTTCTGGCCAAAAACAACCCCAAATTTGAAAAGAATAAGGCAAAATTTTACTGTAAAATGCCAGAATTAGATTTTCAGTTAAATGGAAGCATATAGCCATATTGTGCTCAGAATGATAAACAGTTTTGAGACATTATGGTATCTTAGTTCTATAGACCTGCCTTTTAAAAAACTGTTTAGTAACCTTCCTTACACTTTGATTACACAGCTACATAACTGCTTTTTAGGACACACACAGCATTTTCTCTGCTAGCTTTTGCCATCACAGTTCTAAGTAGAGGCAAAAGGGGCAGAAAACTTCTCCATACAGAGAAAGCTTTGACTATGAGAGGGGACGATACAGATTTTCTAGACTACTTGTCTCTTAAAACAGAATTCTTTGCCCTCAATGCTACTGAAAGTTAGTTTTCCTATTTATTTCAATAAGATTTCCATCAGGTTTTAAGCAGTTGTTATATCACAACAATTTCAACGGGATCTCTTCTTCACTGCTTTTTTTTTCAAGTTTCATCTTTCACAGGACCACAGTTTTTAAAGAAGGAACTTTCTGTGCTTTATGAAAAGATGAATTTTAATATGCATCAGAGATCATCTACAGACCAGTCATTTCCCCTTTTTGAATTCAGCTCTACTTGATGGGTTCAGCTCTATCAAACTGGAATGCTTTCCTGCTTTTTCTGGCATGCATTATCTAGAAATTTTAATGTCTGTCAGTTGCAACAGAAGCTATCAGTATTAATAAACTTGAAAAAGAAGTTATTCCAATGCAGATAAATATCAACCCGAGTAAATATCAAAAGAGTGAATAAATCCAAATTACATAGGTAGAGACTTGCTCACCATTTTGCAAATCTGTTCTTCATTTTTGAATATCTATGTACTGGAACAAGAAGGATTTAAAGTCCCAGATATATCACACAGAATCCCAGGAAAACCCAACATGTTTAGATATTCTGTTAAGTGGTTTTTTGTTTATTTTTTTTTCTTTTCCTACAATTACTGGAAAGCTCTTCATTGCTTGATTTTTTCTTCAACTGCATTAGTAATTCTGATATCATGTTAGCTGTTATAGAAAGACTGCAATATAAATAAAACTATATAAATATATATATAACTATATATATAAAACTATAATAAGACTATGACTCAAAGAGGAGATGAGACAGGGCCATATAAGATCCAAATTCATAAGATCCATAAGATTCAAAACTTTTGTTAAAATAACTGTATTAGAGAATCCAGTGGTCTTTCTTTTACTTAAGAGTTTTAATCATATGTCAGCAGAGCTATTTGAAAGCATTTTAGTGCCCTTATAAAGATTTCTATGCAAATTTACTTTTACTAACATTTTAAGATATTAACATGATACAGAATTTAAGAAAGACTGTGGCATGAAGTTGAAAATGTTAGGTTTGCTCTCCTACTTGATGAAGTCAAATGAAACTGTAACAATCAATAAACTTCACATGCACACTTCCTAAGCAACAATATGCTCTTGTTACTGCAGTCATGTAGCATAAGTCTATATGTGAACACTGTGAGCATAAGAACGCTCTGGTGTTTAACCCATGAATGGTGATTATTGTGACAGCATTATAACAAGCCCTTTGTCAGTAGTTATTTAAAAACGTCTGCTGGCAACTTTATTTAGTCAGTTTTGGACTCTATAAGTGTTGATTAAAAATGTTATTTAAGATCATTTTATTTTTGAAATTTTGATGTTATGCCTCAAAAATGACTATTCTCTTACAGTGTACAAGATCATTTGGGACTTGAAAGAAGAGTCTAATGCCTAACAACTACCAACAGATTGTTCGTCTGCTTCTTGGAAACAGCTAGTTGTATGGACTACTCTCAGAAAGAGGTACAAATCTGAACACTTCATCTTATTTTGAAAATAAAAAAGTTCTACAGGAATAGCATAGTGGAGCAATGAAGAAAATTCTTAAATGACCCATTTTACAAAATAAATATGTATTTGTGAATCTTCCCTAGCTGCCTGATTTTTTTTTTGTACTCATATACAGATTTTAGCATCTCCTGTTATCTTTGTGTTATCTGTCATCCCAGACACTTGCCATGGGCAAGACCTCATTCCCAGTGACATTGGTATAATTCTATTTGGACCAGGAAACTCATTTACTGTTTTCCTCTCTGCATATTCTGAACAAAGGTTTGCTGAACTCTGCAGGGAAAACAACAGTTAAGTAGGTATAATGAATTTGAAAGACAATTTACCATCCAACAACAGAATGAATATTAAGAATATAAATTGCATGATTCCCTTTTTTGTACACAGGTTAAGTGGTTAATACTCTGAACCTTATAGTACTATTTCTTTAGTCATCTTGCATGCATGCAAAAATGAAATGAATTCTTCCTTTATTCAATAAGCATTCTTCATCCAATGATAGCAATTGCCAGAGTAGGATATCCAAAGTTATGGTTTCCTACCATATGCTCTTATTTTCATCAATCATAATATTCCAAAGATTTATTCAGGGAGTCACTCTGATTGAATAAGAATCTGTGTGATGAGAATGCATTCCTACATCTTACAGTACTGCAGCTACTTTATCAGGTCACACCACGTAAGCTGTTCTGATTAGAGGCTCCCAGTACCAAGAGAAGGGGAAAGTAAGGGAAGCTTATTATACAAATTAAAAGCTGAGGTCAAGGGAAAGGTACAAAGTGCTATCTTTTTGTCACCTCACTACTATCAGGGTTTAGCTCCAGAAGTGAAAACTTTGAACAGAACAATGAACATTCTGATTATATCACAGTGTCTGTCTAGTTTCTCCATCCCTTGTGTTGACACTCATACTTGAATTAATATAGGACTAGAATAGGACAGTAGAAGACAGTATGGTTTGAGATTTGATATCAGATATTGAATTTCATTCACATATAAATTGCACCTATCTGTTAACATGTCTCAATCTGCATCAGCAATAAGATGCCTTGTTCATAGGTGCCTCATTCATTTTACCTTCTAGTGGTTATGAAGAGTTTTGTAGGGATTTATGCATGTTTTATTTTGCTAGCCTTAGCACATACCAATGAAAATATGAAGACTAGATTCTGTATCCTTCTACTTTAATTTGAAGGGAAAGAAATGCTTTCACTTTTCATGCTTTCACTTTTCATGCTTTCACTTTTCATGCTTTCACTTTCATAACATGGCCAGCATACTTAGGCATAATAGAGACACTATCTTATGGTATTTAACAGTACAGAGGAAGAGTTCATACATACAGTATGGAGTTATGTATATATACATGTAACCCAAATAGCCTATATTTTTTTCCAGTTTACTGGGAACCTAGTTACTCTTTCAAGACATTTGTGTGGTACAAGAACTGCTGTTAAATAAATAGCTATGAATTTTAAAAGATAGAACCATTGTTAGTTTACTTTCCAAAGCAGAAAACAGTGCTGTTGAAGGTGGAGCATATCTCTGCCAAAAGGGCTGCTTTCACTTTGAAAGCAGATCATCTGATGCAGAACTTCTGGGAATGTTCCAGACCGAAAATCTTCATTTCTGATAAGTGAAACCTTGATGCATGAAATTTGCTTTGGTTAGAATCATGTAGAAAAAAAGTCATATTTGTGAATCTAATTCATCTCATACACTGCTGTTTACTTTTATCTTTAGAAAGCCTGAAACAGTAGTTCTGAAATAAGGCTTTTAGGGAGCACACACAAACAGTGATGGTTTGGGTATGTTTTACCCAATATCAGCTTGCCAGCCCTTATCTAGTGTGCTCTGCTTCCCTCAGGGGCAGATCCAGGACTACCCAGGTAGTAGGCATGGGAAAAATAATTTCTTGCCTGACTATAACCTGTTCTCATTTTTCTCATTGTCAAAGGCTGTCTAAATACTTAGGCAACCATCACTGCATGCACTATGCACAGGGCATATTTTCAAGCCTTTATTCAAGCTGTTTAAAGATCAGTATACATGTTTATGCACATATATACGTATATCATTGTCATCTAAAGAAAGACTACGAGGTCTCCACATGACCTTATGGAGAAGAAATATGCATGTTGTGCCTGAATATTACCTGAAACTCAGCCAAGCATGAACTCAAATTTCACAGAAAGGAAAAGTATCCAAGAAGCACAACAAAGTACACTCAATCAAAGTTTGCCATTCTATGAAGTTTTCTGTAAATAGAGTCATTTTGTATCTCAGATGCGTGGAGCCTGGCTGAGATGAAACCTTGTGAAGTTTCATCTTCCTTCCATCTCACTGTACACCTCAGGTTGTTATGCTTTGTGTAACATTGTGTTGTCAATGAAAGTAAGACAAACCCTAAGAAGAACTGTGTTATTTTTTGTGTATTGGCTATAAAATGGCTGCAAAATTAAATCGTAGCTGTAGAAATAGTCTTGAAAGAGAGAGAGGGTAATATATTACCTGCAGGAGTTTGAAGAGGATGGTGCAAACTGTGTACATTTTTGGGGAAAGTGTTTGTAAAAACAGGGTCATTGTAACCTATAAGCCATCTTGACTCAGTTCTATTGCTTTCTATATGTCATCTTTTCTTTCTTTCTTTCTTTCTTTCTTTCTTTCTTTCTTTCTTTCTTTCTTTCTTTCTTTCTTTCTTTCTTTCTTTCTTTCTTTCTTTCTTTCTTTCTTTTATAAATAAATAAATCAGTTCTGGACCTTTTCAAAACTAATGAGTACTAATTTCCTCTCACCCTTTCTATTCTTTTCATCTATAAAAATTATTTCTTTACACTCAGCTCTCAGGATACATAATAGTTGTACTTCTGGTAACACTCCCTCCATGCCCATCTAGCATGAGTGGCATGAAGACTTAAATCCATGCACTTAAATAAAGTGACAGCTGTGCATCACTGGGAGTAGATGCAGCCCATCAGTCTATCAGAATACGGCATTTGACAGTCAGTGTTTCCAGTTGGATCCTCAGAAATTACTTCTGCTCTCTGTTACTCCAAACCAATCCAAGAGCTTACATGAAGGCACAGAAAATTCCTCAATTATCAAGAAATTTGACATAGCAAGGACGTAAAAACTGAGATGATAGTGAAGATTTTTTCTCTCTCAATCACAAGCCAAGCAACTGCTGTATTACTGGGTCCCTCTGACAAACTGCCTCTGGCTAGGATGGTGTTTCTGTTACCTCCTCTCAAGGCTCTCTGTGACACCACTATATAACAACCACTGCAAATAGATATTAGCCTTCCCCCATATCTTTAAAATCTTTAGACCAAAACCTTGTGTCTGAAACTCCCACTGATTATAATCAAAGTCAAGGCATTTGGGGAGTCTTTCCTCTTGAAGAGTGGCTCCAATTTTGGGCATGCTTTTTTTATGAGGGAAGATGTTAAGAGAGTCTGAACAGAAAGGGCCAGGAAAAATGAGTATTATTTAAGGCTATGCAACTAACTGAGCAAAAATTGATTTCTTAATATGCCTGAGTCTGTGTCTGATCAAAATTTAACATCACCAGCACATAACCCAACATATTACTATATTTCGGTTACATAAATAATCAAGAAAAATACAATGATGGTTAAACGCATGCATATTTAATCAATGTTAATTATTAATTTTCATGCTGAGTGCATTATGAATAGGACCAGCAATGCAGGTGGACAGACACTTCATACTTCAGTGTTATTTAATTACTGAAAAACATTAAGTGGATATCCTCCTAATTCAGTTCTCTTGTCAGTAAAAATACTCATCTATGACCTTTAGTTTAACTGAGTTGTCAGCAACAATATGTCAAATCACTTATATATGTGAGACATCTCCTTATTTAGGTAACTTTGCTGATTGGTCCAGCATTTTGTGCCAATCAATACATAAGCAAATCAAACTACAGTAGGAGATAGATGTGCATAGGCCTTCTGCTAAGTCTCCAGGTACACATTAGGCTTTATGTGAAGAAATCATTTTTCACATCTCAGAATCACCTTAGTTTATAGGAGAACACAGAAATTGATTCAATTTGTACAGGAACCGAGGAAACTTCAGAATTTGGAATGGACTAA
>VXAA01006166.1:45511-69187 GCA_013399115.1 Anseranas semipalmata | reverse complement strand
TTTTTTTTTTTTTTTGAGAGGATGCATTCATATCTAAAACATATGTTTTTCTATTTGGACATGGCTGAAGTTGATAAAAGCAATAAATTGCTTTTCACTGTACTCAGGTTTCAGAATAGTTTTATTGGAAATTACGTTGAAGGATCTGTGATTTATGCAAATAATAGTCCAATTTCTTCTGCTGTTATTTTATATAAAAGCAGCAGATAATGCTGATTGCTAGTAATATAGCAGTAGTATGTGACTCAGATTTAAGTGAGCTTTCTCTAATGTACTTCATTGACTCGGTGAATATCAGAACTATAGCAGTCCATTCAGTTAATAATTGTATTTTGTTTTATAAACCAAAGTAGAAAATCCAAGAGACAACGTTTATTTCCTTAATACTATGATTCTAATACTACTGGGTTGGTTTTCTTTCTATTTAAGTTTTCCATGTTATAAAGGTCCTATAGCTAGCCATTAACACAGCCCCTTAACATAGGACATCTGTATTTTGGTGACATCTAGGACATTGAAGAATTGTAAATAAATACTTTCTTAAAAGTTTCTTATAACGTATACACTCTGTATGTCATATTTCAGAAATAACACATCAATGGAAAAAAGCCTGATTGAAAAATCTGTCAGCTGATGTAAAATCAATCAAAGATGTGGTTTCCTTTAGGCTAAGATGTATATTTGAGGATTGTTTTTGCCATTTACTAAGCATAATTTCCTGTTCCACAAAATTAAATCCATTTTGTTTTCAGTTTTATCACAGCTCCTCCCCAGTCTCGGATCATCACATCCTCAATCACAGTGGTCATGAGAAACAACATTTTCAGCTGGAAAATCTGAAGGTAACTGTATTTGCTTGCATTACTGCCTTTGCATCTCAATCATACTGATAGAACTTGCATTAGTCTTTCTAATTTACATTAAAGCCAACAATTTATCCATGAGAAATGAAATCTCAGTTAATAATATTTACAAAGTAAAGTGATGCAGAGTCTTCCTCTATTTTAACACATGCCTTTTTACCATATCCTATTTTGATTGCAGGAGGAAAAAACACAGCCTGCTTCCCCAGAGTGACATCTGGCACAATAACCTTTCATTTTAAAAGCAAACATCAGGCTTTGTACTTGATGCAAATAGTCTAAAATGACTACTTGTACTGTGTCTGGCTGGGATGGAATTAATTTTCTTCATAGCAGTTCATATGGTGCTGTGTTTTAGATTTGTGACCAAAGCAGTGTTGATAGTACATGGATGTTTTAGCTGCTGCTGAGCAGTGCTTGCAGCATCAAGGCCTCTTCTGTATTTCACTCTGCCTCCCAATGAATAGACCATGAGTTGTGCAAGAGATTGGGAGGGGACATACTGAGGCAGATGACCCAAACTGACTAAAGAGATACTCCATGCCATATAATGTCATGCTCAGCAATAGAAAGGGAAAACAAAGGGTTTAGGCTTTAAGCATTAGCCATTTTTTGCTCAGGAACCGTCTGGGGATCAGCCTTTCTGTGGGAGGTGGTAAGTGATTGCTTTTGCATCAGTAGTTTGTCTTGCTTTCTTTCTCTGTTCTTCCACTTCTCATTCACTTATTAAACAATTTTTATCTTGACACACAAGTTTGTCTTTCTTCATTTCCTCTTCCCCTATCCCACTGGGGATGCGGGGAAAAGTGAGCAAGCAGCTTCATGGTGCTGAGGTGACCACTGGGTTAACCCACAACATTACTGGGCTTGCCTGTCATGGAGGACTTTTATCCGTCTTCACCACACCCAATGTTAGGAAATGGGAAAGGTTGTACTCACCATTATGGCTTTGTTTCATTAAATAAAGAAGAAATTAATACTGGTGTTTCTTTATAGAATGAACAATAACAAAGAAATTCAACACTGTTTCCAGACTTTTGGAGAATGGCTTGGGAGGAGACCTCAGGGGCTCCATCCTCACATGGCAAATGCAAGTGCCAGAATCTGTTTTGGCAGATGACCTTCTCTACCTTCAGCAGGAAACAAATGTGTAAACCTTGAAGCTGCTTGGCACATGTCAGTTTACCATTTTTTCTTCTTTGTTTGAAAGTAGCAGCCTGACAAATTTCACTCTATGCTACCAACCTATCCCCTGTCCTGAACATTTCTGTGCATGGTGGCTTTGCCCAGGAAGAAGTGTAGTGCTGCTTGCAGGGGTCAGTGTCTGAGCTAATCACCCAACCAGCAGACAGCAAGCAGGTGCCTGGGTGTAGACATGAAGCGGCCCATGCAGAGCCAAACTGGTAGTCTCTTGTTCCCTTTCGACGTCTCTTCAGATTTAAAGGTATTGGCTTCAGACAGAATTATTACTAGGAAATGGGGTGAGTATCTACTGCTTTATAGGTATAGAAGCTTGAACTACAGAGAGCCTAAATTTTTGCAATCAGTTGCAAATAACTGAATGAAGATATCAAGAGAGGCAGGCAGGAATGAGTCTCACAGCACTGTTATTTTAGGTTTCTACCATCAGGACACCCAGTAGCCAAAAGCATTTTATGTCTGTCCCAGAAACATATAACAGATAATGTAATATTCCAAGACAAATTAGACTTTCCCAGCACAGGAATACTGGCATTTGAGAACAAAGTAAAAACTGTCATCCACTGAAGTCAAGTGCAGGTATCTGGCACTACAGTAAAATATTCTCCCTTTGTATCGTAACCCATTGGCTGTCTCAGCTAACAAATCAGATAAAAAATTGGGGCCATGGCCTAGGAGCAAGACAGCACAGCTCCACTGACTAAGCCAATTTAGACCATCTGAGGCTAGCACTCTGCAATACTAAATTGTTCGTTTTATTAATGGACCAACTGTCTAGCTCTTATCTAACCTGGACTGCAACCAGAGTCTCTTTTGTTGTCAAATGCCAGCATGAAGTCCACAACCATAAGCCTATGTAATTTAACATGTAATGAGCTGAGAGACAGCATCATAATTTTGCTACCTTGAAATATGACTTAACTATCCAATTCAACGCAAAGCTTGTTTTCTGAGTTTTAAATAAGATAGAAACATTAGCCTGAGGAAGAGGAAGCGAAAGGACTGTGTAATCTGTTAGCAGCATCTGCATTTGGATTACTGACAGTGAATAGAGGAGCAAAACACGGTTGCTGTTTCAATACTAAGTGCATCACTCTGCTTGACAGGGAAAGTCAGGGGGATTGAAGGTAATCTTCAATGGTGTACACTTCTGAACTACTGCAACTACAGATTCTACTATAATGTATAAAGGGATTTACTTACACCCAGATAACTGTAATAGATTCCGGGATTGCTACTTCTTATTTGATAACACGAGTTTTGGTCCCCATACTTCCTCCTGGTGCTGATTAGTGCTAGTAGTTACACAGTAGTTTAAATACATTATAGCTGTTTTCACTTTCCATTAAGATAGTTACTGACAATTTAAATGCATGTCTGATTAATTCCACTTATGAATAGCAACCTTGTACAAGGGGGCTATTTGTAAGCGACACGACGTTTCCCAAGCATTGCATGACACCATTAGTATGACTTATTAATTAGTCTTTAGGCACCCCTGGAATTTGTCATGAGGTTTAGATGATATTACTGTATAAAAATTCAAACCCTTTTGTCACCAGGACTGCAAGTGAGAATTATATTGCTTTTCAGCAACTCTGTTGTTTTGAGAACCCAGAATTTGTTCCAGGTCCCTGTTTGCAAACTGTATGAGTTGCTTCCATCCTCAGGTATCACTCTTTTATCCACCTCTCTCACTAGTAGGTAAAGTAACTTTTATAAGAGGATTTCTACTGGCAAAACTACTTTGGCAGGTGCGCATTACCTGTGTTTCCTAGTATGAATGATCTAATGCTTCCAGAAGCAGAAGTGAGCCCTGGAACACTTAAATGCTGCATAGGGGTAGATCATCCCAGGGTAATCAGCTTAACCAGAAATTGATGTCTCGCTCAATGAATGAGACAGGTTTTGAGTCTACTAAAAACAAACAAAAACCACCACCAACAAAAATATTTTAATGGAAAGTGGCTCATTTGAGACTCTTTATTAGAATATTTTGAATTAATTTCAGGGTAGTCACAGACCAGTGACACATCTGATCAGATGATAACACAAATCAGCATGCAAAGTGAATGAAACATCAACTACCTCCTACAACCATTCTCTATTTCCTCCCTTTCAGTTTTCCTGAAGTCAGAAAAATTATCAAATATTACTTTTGCCTTCATATAGAAAAAACCTTTCTGACTAAACAGTGGTAGTTTGTCTGAAGCCTGTTATAAGTATGCACATCAGAGGTAACTAGCTTGAACATTGCAAGAGTGTTTGTAAATTATAGATGCTACCAGATGCCAAAATGTTTGCAAAGTTGGAATTGTTCCTACCTTTTCAATTCTGTTTATTTCTGGGATTAAAATCTGATCAAATCAAGCAGCACAAATAGTGTGATTTTTTCAAAGGCAGAAGGTGAGCTGGATATTATTAGGGGTTTCTAATATGGTAGTTCAATCGAGGTAAGGCTGCTGCAGCTCCATGTCCCCAGGTCCAACCAGTAGTGAGGCTGAGCATCTGTGCCCAATACATGCAACAAGCACCCAAAAACACACATATACAACACATATGTACTTATAAGTATGGCCAGCCACATACATCAAGACAGACAGAAAGCACAGGACTCACACAAACAGTGCCAGTGGCTCCATCCTGTTTCCCTTCTAGTTCACCGGGCTGAAGGTTCATTTTTGGGATATATATATACACAGATGTACAGTGTGGATGCCTTCAGCAGCTGGGCTCAGACACACAATTTGCTAGCAGCTGCCCCTGGATCCCGGTCTCTCCAGTTGCTTGCACATGGACATACGAGCCCCTGAGGCCACGGCCCCACTCCAGCTGCTGGTGCAGACACACACACACATACACACACACACACACACATACACACATATATACACACACACACACACACACACACACACACACTCACCCACCCTCAGCCAACTCTCAGACTCCATGGTCTTTCTGGCAGCTGTCCTGGAGCACCTGGTCTGAGGTTCCCTTACCATTCTACCATTCTACCAGTCTGTGGACCACTCCAGCCTGGTATTCCTTGTGATTGCACCGTGACCTGCAAATGCTCACACCTTCTTTTGCTGGCACCACGCTGCCACATGGGTCCCGAGCTGCTGCTGCTGAGACCTCTGTGCACACAGAATAGAGCCTCCTCACGCAGCAAAAGGAGTTGGGAATGTTCAGTGAGAAGACAGGACAGACAGCATGGCTGGGGAAGAGCACAGCTGGACACGCATACTGACCAGCAGCCTGCTCGCACGCTGCCTGTCCCTCTTACCACCTTGGGGCTCTGTTTTCCCATGCTTTTTCTTCCCCAGTCGTCTCGATCCCTCCTTTTTCCCACCTCTGTGGTTCTTCCCCTAAACATCCCATAATAGGTCTGGCACAATCCCCAAATGCTGTTCCCCTGCCTCTCATGATAAATCTGGTGGCCTTGAAGCAGAGCCACCTCTTGATCTGCGGGTGCTCTGGAGAGGCCCTGAGGTGGTTGGTATGGGGGCAGAGCTGGTGGCTCTCCTGTGGTAGGCTTGGGAGGAGCTGTGTCAGGGTGTTTATTTGGGTTCCCACACCTTTCCACACTCCAACCTTCTCTTTAAATCTTAATACTACTACCAGGGGCAGCATATAACATCACTGTGTTTTAAGTTATGGCCTAAAATTTACTAAGATTTCTGAAGTTTAAGTACGCAATGTAATTGAATACATTTTGTAACTATGCAGTCCAAGACAATGTACAGAACAGTTTGTCTGCAGGTTAGCAATTTTTATTAGGTTCAATGCTGTATTAAACCATCATATNCACCCTCAGCCAACTCTCAGACTCCATGGTCTTTCTGGCAGCTGTCCTGGAGCACCTGGTCTGAGGTTCCCTTACCATTCTACCATTCTACCAGTCTGTGGACCACTCCAGCCTGGTATTCCTTGTGATTGCACCGTGACCTGCAAATGCTCACACCTTCTTTTGCTGGCACCACGCTGCCACATGGGTCCCGAGCTGCTGCTGCTGAGACCTCTGTGCACACAGAATAGAGCCTCCTCACGCAGCAAAAGGAGTTGGGAATGTTCAGTGAGAAGACAGGACAGACAGCATGGCTGGGGAAGAGCACAGCTGGACACACATACTGACCAGCAGCCTGCTCGCACGCTGCCTGTCCCTCTTACC
The DNA here is from genome assembly GCA_013399115.1 of Anseranas semipalmata. Taxonomy (NCBI): domain Eukaryota; kingdom Metazoa; phylum Chordata; class Aves; order Anseriformes; family Anseranatidae; genus Anseranas; species Anseranas semipalmata. The sequence continues at coordinate 62,950 of VXAA01006166.1, read as the reverse complement.
ACCTTAGGGCTCTGTTTTCCCATGCTTGTTCCTCCCCAGCCATCTCGATCCCTCCTTTTTCCCACCTCTGTGGTTTCTCCCCTAAACGTCCCATAATAGGTCTGGCACAATCCCCAAATGCTGTTCCCCTGCCTCTCATGATAAATCTGGTGGCCTTGAAGCAGAGCCACCTCTTGATCTGCGGGTGCTCTGGAGAGGCCCTGAGGTGGTTGGTATGGGGGCAGAGCTGGTGGCTCTCCTGTGGTAGGCTTGGGAGGAGCTGTGTCAGGGTGTTTATTTGGGTTCCCACACCTTTCCACACTCCAACCTTCTCTTTAAATCTTAATACTACTACCAGGGGCAGCATATAACATCACTGTGTTTTAAGTTATGGCCTAAAATTTACTAAGATTTCTGAAGTTTAAGTACGCAATGTAATTGAATACATTTTGTAACTATGCAGTCCAAGACAATGTACAGAACAGTTTGTCTGCAGGTTAGCAATTTTTATTAGGTTCAATGCTGTATTAAACCATCATATGAGAATCATCATATAAGAAGAAGAAGAAAAAACTTTAATTTTCAACTTTAAATTTGTTTCTTTCCTTATTGTCCCTCCGCTAAGCATTTATGAAATATGAATTAAATAGTTTTCCCAAAGTTTGCATTTTTGTTTATAGTTTTGAGGTATAGGGAATAAGTAGTTTGGATTCTCTTTGTTTTCCCATAGGCGCTGAGTATTTAGCTAGAGTCAGGCTGTTTCCAGAATAAAACAGCTGTCAAGCAGTCTCTACATTTCAAAAAAGAAAGTTTACCTTCTCAGATAATACAATTTCATCAGCTGAGGCAGATAGAGAAGTGTAAATCTCAGCAAAATCAAATACTCTATAAAATCGTAAGAGTTGGAAACTCTGTTCTAACTTGATAATCAAAATCTTCCTCATGGGGATTTCTTAAAATACAACTTTCCAAGATAGTTTCAGTGAAGAAAAAGACATTTCATTTTTGCTTTCTTCCAATACATTTGTATTGTACCATCCAGATATCCCAAAGTAAGAAATTGCACTACATTTTCAAAGAACTCTGGCAATATTTAAGGTGTTCAGAGGCCAATATACCAGGATCTGCTCAGAGCAGGATGATGACAAACCTGAAAGATGACTCTTTTCCCTCATTCACATCTGCTGGGAATCTGTCTGATGGATGAAAGGATGACTTTTATGACATCAAAATAATGAAAAAGATGAACTCTGACAAGTTGTCTAATACTCCTTCTGTAACCAGTAGGTCAAATGAAATTAAATTCCTTTCAAAGTATTCTTATTGGATTCCCAAATAATTACATGGTACTGTAGATCCCTGCTAAACCTCAAACCCAAAAGATACGCAACAATCTTAGCTCTCAAACTGTGTACCTACCTATGCTTGTACCTTGTGTAGACCCGCAGCAGAGGAAAAGTGCCTAGCAGCTGTGGACGAAAATCTTAATCTAAGAATTCTCTTCAGAGAGAAATGCAGTGATGAGTTTAGGAAATTATGTAGATACTGTCTAGCTCACTTATCTCAAGAACTCATAATTTTTACTAAATTTTGACTGCTCAGCAGCTTTTAAAAATGACAGCATGTAAGAAAAATTGTAATTTTAAGTAGCAGTATGTTACTTGGAAATATGAATGTGAACATAAAGTACAATCTTACTGTTTAATATGTTAGCTAAATGAAAAAGACTTTTCTGTTGCTCAGATACTTAATATAGAGAACTGAAGAGAGGCCTCGGATCACTCAAGCCTCATTACTTTTACAAATTAACCACATTTTTCAGTCTTTCATTAAAATAGTGATCTACTTATATGGTATCATTATTAATAACAAAAAAACACACTTGTCAAATGAGGGAAAAATAAAACTCCACTTTGTTTAGCAGATTATCCTTTAATCTTTGTTTATTCAATGATCTCAGTTAATCTCAGTTAATATGGATAAATTCCAATCTATTGCAAAAGTGGCTGAATTCTAATTGCAAATATAGAAGAATTTTTTCTTTTAGGATGGCAAACGCATGCTCATAGCTTTAGACTTCCATTAGTACTGAAAGAGATCCTTCTGATTACAACTATAAAGTCAATTTTCTCAAAAGCTTAAAAACAAGGGAAACCCAAGCAGTCGAAGGGTTTTCGCATTTTTAAGATTACTTAATATTTCTTTTGAAAAGCTATGGAATTACTCCCTTCTTGTCCAAACTCCCACTACACACTTTTATGCAAACATACAAAGCTTGAAAGTTTTTCATCCAAAAACTCCAAGCCCAAGTTTAAAACCATCAGGCAGTAAGTACAGACCAGCCATAAGGTATTTGAGAGGAATCTGTGAGGCTTACTAAATGATAGAATGGCTGATGGATTTCAAAGATGATAAATTTGAAGGGATACACGTACGGGAAACAGAGTCCTACATACAAAATGCTGAGCTCTGATCAGAAAATTGTAATTCAGATTGATATCTTGGATTATCTCACAGATTTTGGAAGAGACACCAGACCAGTAGCAGTCCCAAAGGAGCTTGTACAGACAAGAATGGAGAGCAAAGTAGATAGCATTGTTAGGTTGCTGTATAAAAAATGTAGGTAGTTTGCGCGGTTTTGATCCTCTTATCTCAAGATACTTTTGGGAGTTCTAGTATGGCTAGGAAAGGCTCAGGGAAGGACAGAAAATGTCCACCTCAGAATGGGCAATGACTGAGCAGCCCAGGCTGGAAGAGAATCATCCTAGGGTGTATACAAAATGATTTGATAAAATTGTAAAGGCGGAAAATGGGAAACAATTATTCGGTGCCTCTCAGAGTTCCTAGTTCTTAATAGGTCATCTAATGAAAGTATTAGATGGCATGTTGAAAACAAAAGGAGTTGATTCTTCACACACGCTACAGCTGAGCTGTAGAGCTTCTTGCAGCAAGAGAACACACATAAAACATATCAGTGCAGATTATTTAATGCAAAAATATAACTGGTGTTTTAGGAAATTCTTGGGCCATAAATTGTTGGAGGAGTGGGGAACATTATGAGGAAATATCACTATAGGCTGCTCCTAAGATCTTTCCTAGGCATGTTATTAAGGTCACGTCCTAGAAAAAATACAGGGTACTAAAAGAAGCTTTGTTCTTAACCCAAAACAATGCTCTTATATTCCATTGAAAGCAAGGCATCAGTAGGTGATAGAGCCAGGCTCTTCACTCCCATGTACAGCAGAAGAATGAGAAACAATTATCGTGCATTGAAACAGGGGAAAGTTCTGACTGGAGAAAAGGAAAAAAAAATGTCACCAAGAGGATAACTAAGCATTGGAGAAGGCTGAACAAAGAGTATAGGAAATCTCCACTGAAGACTTTTAGGACCCAGAGGGACAAAACTGTAACTAACCTAGTGTGAATTCAGTATAGACTGCTTTTAGCAGGGAGGTTGGACTGGAAACCTCCCGAAGTTCCATTCAGACTCAATGATTCTGTGACTTTAAGAAATATTGAGAAACCCACATTAAAATTTTGGTTTACTGAGCTCAGAAGATATTTTTCTTCGTGCAAAAAAAAAAAAAAAAAAGTGTGCTTTCAATTTTTTTATTATTATTATTCAGTGTGTCCAAGAAGTTTAGAAAGCAAGTCAAAAGGTGGAATTTGGATACAGAAAAGGAGGCATCTGCCAGGATGGGTGATCTTGTCCAGTGAAGGGCCCAGTGAAGTCAGGAACTGGGGCCTCCAAGAGAGGAGAGGCAATGGCAGACAATAAGGTATGTAAGAGATATGTTACTGCTGGTAGGGGAAACAGCTATGACATCTACATCCAATATGACAGAACCAATTTAGCTACCTCTGGCACAGCAACTGCCAAAACCAACTAAATTTAAGTACAGATTAAATAAAAAGGATATTATTACTATTTAAAATGCAGCACAATTGAGAACAGGAGCAGACCTACGATTTCCTATGCATTTCATCCCAGTGTTGCCAGTTTTCAAATGGATGATCTTGGTCAGTATATCAAAATTAAAACACATGTGCATACTCACTTTAAATTGTCAAGGCTAAACAACCCTGCCATTTTGTATAAAATTATTTTTCAGTGTGCACCATTTGTTCAGTGGAAATGGAGGTCACAAACATTATTTCAGTAAAATAAGAAATAAATCTGTTTTCTCAAATTTTATTATCCAGTTGAAAATTATTACAATGATGTCTATGTACAGTTAATCAGGCTTTATGAATGAAATTAGAATTCCAAGTCACACATCAGCAGAACCATTTCATCATTCTTTCTCCTGTGGCACTTCAAAAGATAGAAGGGTTCCTTTAATATATGTGTAGTTATAAGCTTGTAAAGATCTCTTCAGTTGAAGGTCAGGAGCAAGCTTCATTACGTGAAATATATTATTTATCTCCAAAGTTTGCTTCATAAAGCAAATAAATAGAAACTTGGTAAACTGTTCAGTCATTCAAATTTCAATATTGTACAGTACAAAATTATTGCTTTACAGTAATTGATGTTTATATATTTCACATCCTTTTATAACTTAATAATGCTTTTACACACAGCTTAGAATTGAGTTATTGGAAGTCTGTGGCTACATGAACAATGATGAATGTACAAAATTCCTTGTCATGCTGAATTGTTTGATGAAAAAGCAGATTTCCATATCACTCTTCAGCCCTGCTCACATTTGTGTTCATGTTACTTTATTAGAACTATGAAACTATCAAAAAATTCAAAACTGTAAGTTCATTTTCACTGAACAGTTTCAGATAAAGCATTCAAGATATTCAGTCCACACGTATGCAATGGTCCCCTACACTCCCAAGTAAACATCCTTAAAACTTCCTATTCTGTATTTCTGGCAACATACCCTCTACTCTGCCATTGCCAAAGCCATTTTTGCTTGCTTTCCTTCTCACTCAGTTGGTTTCCACTTAAGAAAATATGTAGCAGCAATGATGAGATTTGGGTTGTTAGGTAAGATATAGTTAATAATGAACTTAATAAATAAGATTTTCACGTGAGAGATTTCTGTTAAATAGAAATAAGAGCTTAAGAAAAGGAACTCAGTACTTTTCTTTTGCTGTGAAGATAATACCCATTTTTTTTTCTCAATAGTCTTTTTAAGATAAACGTCCTTTCAGGGGCAAACAGCTGCACTATTCCAGCTGTAATAAAACCCCATTCAATGCACAATGCATTATGAAGTCTCTTGTAAAATATGTCCAGACCTTAAGTTTGCACATGTTAACCTGGTATCTTAAGAGGTATTGTTATTTCATTTTGTCATTTAAAATAAAGATTTAGAGGGGTTTTCTTACTGAATTATTCAAAGATCTGTTGGAGATTTTGAAGTGCTCCATTTGATGTAACCATTGTGAAAACATATATGACCTTTTCCTATATGATTCAGCAAGCTTTGCTTCCAGCCCTAACATTTTCAATTTCCTTTAAGTCAACAACAACAAAAACTCAAATTAAATACACAAGTGGCATAAATACCTCATTCATGTATTAAAATAAATATTCAGGAGGCATTTTATGTGAACTGCTGTCAGATAACTTGGCAAGACACCTCCTGAATATAGCAGATAAACCACAACAGCACAACTGATAAACATGAAATCTATTAATTAATGTATGATCACAATAATTTGTTTACAAAGGAATTAACTTCATGATCAACTCAGAAAATACTACGGATTGTTCAGGAATGTCACCCTGGGATCAGATAACAATATTATGCATAGAAGGATTTTGAGAATCACTCACAGAAAGAATCTTCTTCCAAAGAGCGTGATCAGCCATCTTCAGATATATTAAACTCACTTGAAATGTTTCCCTTAAAAATGTGTTCCTCACTAAAAAATGGTTGAGGCTACATTTTTTTTTTCTTTTTTTTTTTTTTTTTTTCCTTTTAGCTGGGTTTTTTTTTTTTTTTTTGAGAAAATCTAGCCACAAAAAACTGTGTAGCCCCAATATTTGAAATGGATAAATACTCTTTATAGTGTGACAATTAGGATACACATTTGGATTAGTGGTACTGTGGATGTTACTGGTAAATTCATGAGAAAAGATTGGCTAGGTATGTTTTCTTCTGACAGATTTTTCAGAGGACTGAAAAGCACTTCCAATTAATATTTAATAATAATAATAATAGTAATAATATCTTACACATTTTCAGGGAAAGATTTTGTTTTAACAGATCCTTGTAGACTGAGAGTCTNAGGAGACTGAGGGGAGGCCTCATGGCGGCCTGCAGCTTCCTCACAAGGGGAGCGGAGGGGCAGGCGTTGATCTCTGCTCTCTGGTGACAGCGACAGGACCCGAGGGAATGGCATGGAGCTGTGACAGGGGAAGTTCAGGCTGGATGTTAGGAAAAGGTTCTTCACCAAGAGGGTGGTGGGGCATGGAACAGGCTCTCCAGGGAAGTGGTCAGGGCACCAAGCCTGCCAGACTTCAAGAAACATTTGGACAACGCTCTCACACATATGGTTTGATTTTTGGGTGTTCCTGTGTGGAGCCAGGAGTTGGACCCAATGATCCTTGTGGGTCCCTTCAAACTCAGGGTATTCTATATTCTATATTCCTGATTTCTTACAAATTTTAATTTTAAATATATCCCGACTGAGGATAAAGACTGTCATCCCAAATAAGACTACCCAGAAATAGTACAAATGCCTTATATTTTCCCAAGTCTCTTTTTAAAATTCCGAAAGCAATTGAAATTTCTAGTCTATGGGATGAGTAACATGTACAAACTACAGTGATTTATAAGTAAGCTTTCCCATGAGCTTAGCAACTATGATAGTTACTTTAACATATGAAATGTTTACACTGCCTTAGTTGGATATATAGTGATGATCTGTCAGAGTCTGGCAGAGCTGATCTGTCAGATTGCAGAGTGTTATTTGAAAAAATACCTCAATATACTGTTGAGAGGAGGATCACAGTGAACAAATAACAGTATATTTTTATTGTGCAATTCACAGCTCTATCCAGAGTATGAGCAGGGTATTTGTCCAGTGTATCCTCTTCTAGCATATATTCCCTGCACAATATCATGCTCTGAAAAAAAATGTATGCTGTCTGCCATCCTAAGCTCCATTGCTACCTAAGGTCTGCTTTTGAATAAAAGCCCCCCAGACCTGGCTATTAAGTTTTATACAAAGCAAGCATGCCTTTAAGGTCTCATTGAAATACTTTCTTAAACAATTACATTTATTCTTTCCCAATGCCCTTTGACATAATATGTTTGTCATCAGTGTACTGCTCAACCACAATCCCCCATTCTTCCAGCTGAACCTTCATGGATGTGCATTGCAGATAATACAGGACTTCTTAATAGATCCTCTTGTGGTCTTAACTGGAATACTTCCAGGTGGTGAATAAAATTTTCATATTTTCATGCAAAATTTTCATGCAAGATAAAGTTTTCACGTTGTTCAGGCATGATAAGCCAGAAAATGTTTTAATTTCTTATTTGATGAAAATCTTGATACCATCTTGCCTTCATATTTTTTTCATAAACCAAACAAGTGGAATTCTAGTGTCCTAGAAGTTATCTCAGGAAGTCTGCTGGTAGAATTATTTAAAGTATTTCCAAGGTGAACTAGTGTATGAACAAACAGAACTCAAATTCTATGAATGGGTTTGGAAGAGGTAATATGCTCTCCCTAGTGACTAGTTGATAATTTCCCTGTTTGTTAGTCCAAAGCTGGTTGCAAACTAGCAAATCCATCTACTGAACAGTTCCTAGACCTCTCCTGTTGTGATAGGGCCCAATCTATGGAATCAAGAATCTTGGAGAGTCGATTGGATGACTATAGAGATGAAAGCAAATATAAGATTTTAAAATCCATGATGAAACACAATCAGCAGGGGAGAATGCCAGACAGTCTCATCTTTCAAAGTCAGTGAAGGGATCCCTATGGTGATATATCTATTTTTCCCTTGTGCAATCTGATAATCATTTCATATTTAAATTTCTGTGAGAGTGATCTTCATCACTTTATAGAATTCAACAGGCATGGTATGAGGCCAGGTGACATTTCATCTTTCACAGGCACTATTGCGTCATTACGTTCCTATATGATTACACATGCTGTCAAGCAACAATTACCTTAGCGCAAGTCCAAACACTCTTACGCTTTTGCAAGTTTGTCAGTTCATTATGAGCATTCATTGCAACCCACAGAAACACATAAACTACTTTATGCTGGGCCCAGGGCAACTGCATATGGCACTTACCACACAAAGTTTTTCAGCACTGGGCCAACCACCACAGATTTTTCCTCTGATGTAATTTGGAATTTTGGAAATATTTTCTGTGCCACTGTTTTTAGATCACCAGGTGAAGTCTGCAATCCTGTTCAAGGAGAATGCAGAAGTCTCATGTCTCCATGGCTCCATTCCAGTCAGACTTTTTTTTCCCTTGTGTTTTCTAGACAAGGTCAATAGTTTGTATACTGAGAGACTGCACACAGTAGTGGCCATGTTTGGTTCTTCTTCCTGGATGTTGACCAGGAATTTCAGCAACCAACAATAACACTTAGCTTCATACAAAGTTCTTTTTAGTTTTTCAAACTCTAGCCTCTAATAGAGATTAGCATTTACATGTGATTTAGATGTATCTTTAGGGACATTGTTGAAAAAAAAAATAATGTGGTGGGATTAATGTGGTCAGATTTGGGTTTTGAGATTCTGGGATGCTCCCAAAAGGAGTATCCTACAAGCATACAATGATGTAATAAGTAAGGTGTTAGTGGCAAGGACTTATTTCATATCAAATGCTCTTTTTGTTCAATTCTGAATAATCACCAATTATTCCTACATCCATTTACATTTTGAAATCTGGGATAGGAGAAAATTGTCTGAAGTCCACCCACCCTTAACTTTTCAGATTGCTAGCATAAATAATAGAAACATAAATCTCTTAGAATGGGAATCATTTTACTTCTGCTTGGACCTGTACAAATGCATAGCAGGATAGTCATCTTCTACACTAACCAGTATATGTTATAATTTGTAAATGACAGCTAGAAGCAGGGCTGGATGCAGAAACAGTTTAGAGAGGGGAAGAGAAGAAAGGTGAATTCCTGCTGTTCCTGCTAGAGGGACATGATGAGAAACACAACTGTGAAGGATTTTTATAAACTGCCTTAAGGCTGCTGTTTGTGATTTTTCCAGCTATTTTTTCTGGAGAGCTTGGGTCACATATATATAAAATCTGAGGTGAATGAGTGCAAAGTTTTACCATCATGCCCATTCTAGGACATATTAGTACACAAGTGATGCTTATATTACATTTTATGCAATTTCTAACCTTTAAAGGGTAACAGAAGAGATTTATGTGATATAACAGTAGGTATTTTGGTCCTATAGTTCTTTATGTCTTGAGGCTCTTACAAAAAGGTAGGCTAAAATTTAAAGTTTATTATTAGTCCTCTAAAATTTCCTTTTGCCAGACACAAGAAGCAGGAGTGGTAGATAACATCAGTAGCTGCAGTGACTTTTGTCTCTGGACTGAGCTGTATACTAACTTGAAGTGATCTGAATACTTCCCAATTTGGAAATATTCAGGAACCCAAGGACACAACTGCAAATGGCATTTGAAGGGCTCTTTCACTTAGAGAGAGATTTTACGGTCATAAAACAGCGTAAACAACAAGGTCATTTTTGATGAAGGAGTCAAGAGAAGCAGATGTGACCTTAATGAAGCTTTTTAGTAGAAAGCCAGACATGCTGAGCTCATGTCGACAAATTGGCTGAGTCCAAACCCAGGTTTAATCAAAACAGTAATCGTTCTACACAGTTTTAATTAAATGCTGCAATGTTCTATTAAACTCTAGATAACAATGTAATTATGTAAGTGGATGAAAATAGGTATTAAGAACTGCAGACAAATTATCCAACGGGCTGATTTAAATATTTACCTGCTAGTAAAGAAAGAATGTTGGCAAAGCTGATGGCATAACAACCAAAATTAAAAATTAAACCTACTGTGAAGTAAAAAAAGGCCAAGTTTTCATAGCTGCAACACAATCTGTTCTGAGTTCACAGATCATAACAGATATTTCCAATCATAAGGAATTTCTTTTACAGTGAGGTGTCTGCAAGTAGTAACATATGCGTAGGGAGAACTAAGCAGTAGCAAAAGTAAGTATTGAGTCATCTGGAAGCTTACCTTCAGCTTAATATTCAGCAAGAACAAAATAGGATGTTTTCTTCTTGAGGGGATAATAAATAATTCTACAAAATGTACAGAAACAAATTATCTTTAAAACCTCTAGAAATTCCTAGAATGACACATAAACTAATAATTTCATAGTGAAAGCTTGTAATATGTCTTAAAGCACTTAAGTCAGTGATTCACTACCAGAGGAGCTAGTCTTACTGGTGAGGCATCAACATATTACAAAATTACGCTTGGAGCTTCACTTGTAATTTGTGATAGGAAATATAGTGCTTCAATAGGAGAGGTAAAGTAGCAATTTTAAGTGAGGGCAAGTAAGATGGAATCAGCACCAGTGAGGTCTGGAGCACTGTCAGTATTTTTGAATGAGCTTCAGCTTTAAAAAGAATGAGATTAACTGAACTACACAACTTGCAATTAATCCCACAACATTTTTAACAAGACAGGAGAACAAACTGACGTGGAAGTTTGAATTAAGCTCAGATTACCATAATAATTATCAGCAAATAATTTAAGATATGAATCAAGCTCCCAGTCAAACAGAAAAAAAATATATTACCTTTACAGAAGTGTCATAGGGTTACTCTGTTATTTTCAATCTTCCAAATTCTTTCATTTACAACAAATGAGGAAATCTAGAAAGACATGCAGTAGTAAGAACTGCTGGCTGATGAAAGTAAGGTTCTTCTCAGATAGCCTTTGTACACAACAGAGGACTTTCATCTCTTCCTGTCTTCAGTAAAAATCAGGTTTTGAGGCAAAGTAGTTCCCTGAAAGATAGGACAAGATTCCTAAGACGAGACTTGTTGACCCAATGTTTGTGACACACTTGTCATGTTATCTTCTCATCCTACATGTAAGGCAATAAAACATAAGGTCAAAAGAGTCTACATCTGGGAACTGTCAACTAATAGGCTTAGAGCCTCAATTTAGCTAGTCTGGATGTAATACCACAGGTTCACTTTCATTCTTTCATGCCATGCAGTGAGGTAGAGCTGGTTTGTGGAGCACAAGCTGCTAATGTGGAATCAAAGGGCAGAGAGGAGCCACAGAATTACACAGTGTAAGAATGACATAAAATACTTACCAGTGGAAAGCATAAGGTGGTATCCTCCTGGGTAATGACACAAAGTTGATGAAACTGATAACATAAAATGAAATGGATTTGCTGCTAATCTGCATTACTGATAATTTTATTTTGTTCCCATGAAAAGCAGATGTATGAGATCCTAGATATCTCCTGCCACTCCACTGAGCTACAAGAGTATAACAATCCAATGTAACTCTTAGTTATCCTCATGCAACTCCTGAATTCCTATGGATCATGCTAGTACTAATTTCACCATGTAAAGAACTTTGCAGTCATGGAGATCATACTATATTTCCTTGTATATACTTTTTATCTTTTTTTTTTCCTTATTTAAGCTTTAATCATTGTTGCTCTTAGATGGTAAAATGCCTAAATAGAATTTGTCTATTTTTCCTTGTGTCCTTTCTAAATCTGGAGTTAGAGTAAATCCAGTCAATGAAGAATTGATTTTTTTTTTAAATTAAATCATTAGAATTTTCACTCTTAGAGTGAAAAACATTTGCTGTCTTTCCTTTTACTGACAACTGCAGAGCTGCAGTCTTTCACATGCTGCAGTTTTCTCAGTGTTGACCTTTGCTCATCCAAAACTAGTGATTTTTTTTTTTTTACATATGTAGATTTGAAATGTTGAATCTGTCATGTAGCAACCTTTTCCGGATGACGTGCAACTGTACAGCATGCCCTCATTTTGAAATCAAATACCTCACCCTCCTCAAAACCTTAGCAATCCCTCAGCAAGAACGGTATATTCCTATGTTAATAAGAATGACTACTAAAATTCAGCAATATTGCTTTTATTATTCTATATTCCTGAGTGTTATCAAAATTTACTGGGACAGCCACTAGATCAGAAGTAGGACTGAATAGCACTATTCCTTCTTTCTGTCTTGACAGAACAATAGGGCGGCTTACTACCATCTGCAACTTCTGCTCACATTTCTCCAGAGGTGGAAAGGTGTTAGCAGATAACAACAGGTATAGATGACTGTCAGACTAATATTTTTTTCTAACTGACAAGCAGACAAACAACATCTGTCAAAAAATGCACATGAAAAGATGGGCTTCTATTTGGAACTTTGCAATTTTGGCATTTTGTGAAGTGATTTCCCTTCTTTAAAGAATGCTTGCGAAGCCACACATCCAATATCATAATACTCATGTTTGGCAAACGAGTAATAGCTGCTGAACCCCAGAATCTGTGTTCTAAGTTTTGGACTTGGGCTGCACACATTTTTGTTTTTATTGCACAGGTCAACAGAGGAGATTGCAGATAGTTCCTTTTTAGTGCCTCATTTATAAATATATACCAAGAATGTTACAGATCTGTATGCCATATTAAATCCCCCAGAAAAAAAAAAAAAAAAAAACATAAGAGGTTTTGATGGCTGACCAGATATAAACACCATGAAATGATTGATTTCAAGATATTCTGTGTAGTACCATGAAAAATATCTTTGCAAATGTGATCTAATCAACTAACTTGCATCCGTTAACTTAAAGCTGCATTAGAAGAAGAATTAATCCTGCAGATGTATCTGAAAGTGGTAACAGCTGTTACTTGCTGATCTTAGTCTGTTCAAAAAGCTTTTTTTACATGAATTCATGTTTGTACTTCTGCTTCTGTTGAGTAGTGTATAAACACCAACTTTACTCACAGCATGGTAAAGTGTGAGACCATTTGAAGCATGACGCACTAAAAAATAACTATATATAAATGTAGAATATAACATAAATTCTGAATTAAAACATTGCACACATTACAATGCATATATACTCTGATACACAATGATCAGGATATAAATAACTATAACACTTCCTAAGAAACAGGGGAAAAAATGATGTAGTAAAAGACAATGTGATACTTCAAGCTTCCTTCAGTCAGTATCCATGATTCTTTCATCAGTAACTATTTACCAGGGAAAAAAAAACATGCAATAAAGTTTAAGAGCTATGGTATATCATTAGGCCTTTGAAAAGGTTATGGGAGTATTATAATGAAGATATACAATGAAAGGTTTGTTCACTGATCCAAAAATAATGGACAGCAGTGATCCACTTGTGTTTTCTCTGGTTGTAGGAGGAAATATCAAGTACCAGCACCATTCTGATGGCTTATGTTCTTGTCGTTCATTGTCTTTTCTATAAGCATATAAACAACTGTTTAGTTGCCTAAAAGTAATTGTTTTGATTTTAGTTGCATAGGCTGCTGGAAAGAGAAACTGGCAAGAAGGAAGAGATGCCCTGTATTTGTGTTGCGATTATTCTTAAAATAATTTTCTCATAGGACTTTTGTGTGTGTGTGAACAATTTCTAAAGGGAGGTTCCTGAACTTTTGTTTGACCTCATATAAAGTTTGTCTCACAGTGTATGTTTTTCTTCCTCAGAAAAACCCAGCTGTAAGACTTTTCAGAAAAAATGTGAAATGTACCTAATTCTACTAGTTTTTATACTAGTTTTATATTTGTTTTGCTCTTAGTCCACAATGAGATCAGAGTAAAGACCCTGAGGTATTTATCTGGTGACTTGAGATATCATCCCATTACTGACTCTCTTCTTCTGGGTCGCTGTGGAAATTCTGAAAGCTCAGTATATTTACAGGTTCTCTGAGCTTAAGGGCAGAAAGGATTATCAGGTTAGGTTAAGCCTGCATAGCTCTAGCCGTTACAGTCCATCAGGTTAGCCTTTTGATTCCTAACTTATATTTTATCACAAGTTGCTTGTATTAAATTACTTCAAAAATAATCAGTCAAAACACTACTAACTTTTGTATAATTTGTACTTACATGATTGCTATGATGGTGCTAGAACTGACACCCTTGGGCAGCAAATGTCACACATTTCTCTGCAGAATAGAGTACTTGGTCTCAACAGAAAAATCACCACCAGGCTATTAGCAGATATTTTTCTTTTGATTACATTAATAGGGTTACACTATTAAAATATACAGCCTTATCCATCTGGACTTTCAACCTAGAGTAAAAAACAAACAACCAAATAAAACAACAACAACAACCAAACAAACAAAAACCATATGTATTACATTAATTTTCTGTCTTGTTCAGTGATAGCTTTCAAGATGTCAGGAATAATCTAACTTAAATATACTTACTTTATGTTCATGAAGATATGTTTTCTCTACTGGCATAGAAATTTCCATTTCAGTTAAAAGAGAAAACCAAGGTAACATCCACTGAAGTGGACACAAGAAGATGTCAATCTGGGTGCATTACTGTAGGAACAAATTTAAAATTCCACTAAGGTTTTAATGAAGGCTTTGCCAACAGCACATATGAGGGAAGCTTACTGACTAGCTCATCCTTTAAAATACAGTTCAAAATGCAAGACCAACTAAAGACTTCAGTCCCAGGATTTATATGCATCAACACACGCTAATTTTTATTTCTTGTCATATGCTATATATGTAAGAGATGAGATAACATTAATTACAGGAAAATAATCTCACTGCTGACTTTGAGTTGTTTCTTTTTTTTTTTTTTTAAGCAAATGACTGACTGATCTTATCTCAATATATTCTTTCAATACTTTTCAAGGGGAAAGTTTACATTTAAATTTTACCCCTAAAATGGATCCTCACTGCTGTCCTTTAAAGTCCATCTTTGTGTTCTAATGAAACACATATTTTTCTCTGTTTTAGAAATGGTAAATACCATGACAATGACAAATAGTTTAAAGATGAAGACAGCATTCTGAAAGAAATACTCTCATAAAACCACTTCTCCTCTTTTCATCCAGAGAGAATAATGAAAACTGTCACTCCACTCAAGTAACTTAAAAACAGCATTCAGGCAGATGGAATTTTACAATTCAGATTATAATTGGCTTCTCTAAACCAAATAACATGCTGAATTGGTAGCATGGGTGATTAAGTGCAATTGTACAAAATTAACTGATCAGCTGACAGCAAAAAGGTTTAAGCTACTACTATGAAAAAAAGAAAAAATTAGTAACACATTGTCGGACAAGAAATACAAACACATTGCTGAATTTTCCTGAAATAAGTGCTTCACTTATAGGAACAGAACTATTTCCATATCAGTCAATTGAACGCCTCCAAAAAATATCCTCGCTTGATACAAGGTTATCTCACTAAACCTCTGCTGAACAAGTCATAGAATCATAGAATCATAGAATATCCTGAGTTGGAAGGGACCCACAAGGATCATCGAGTCCAACTCCTGGCCCACACAGGACCACCCAAAAAATCAAGTGCTAGCTATTTTGTCTTTCTAATCTTAAATAAGTCATGCCCAGTCTTTCTGTTTAAGAAAGCAATACAGGGAGAAGAGGGGGCTATCTCTTATAGCTTGTGTGTGCTCACTTTTACTCTGCATGCACCAAAGAGTAATTAATTGTGTGCAGTCATATTATGACCAATATTTCCAGATACCCCACAAGTAACATTGTGAATAAAATAATATCTTACAGCCAGAATTTCTTGCCACTAGAACATGACATTTGGTCATTCTGTGATTCATTCTAAAGGCTCCTCTGGGAAGGAGGAAACCTTCTAGAAAAAGCCACAGGATAGTCAAAATTGTCCTGGTGCCCACAGACTGAGCACCTTTGTAATAGTTCTTCAAGTTTTGTTCCTTCCATGTAACTGAGAAACTAGTTGATTGGTACGAACAGAATAAACAGACTCTTTAATAATTTTTACAATTTAAATTAGGATAAGTGGTTAAAACGTTTTGCTTGATTGTTTGTTTGTTTGTTTTAAGTTCTACAACCAAACTATTCACTTTCCACTTCAGTTATAAAGTATTATGTGTGTTCCCTCGTGCTCCGTATCTTTATCAAGAGAAGATGACTATTAAAAGTAGCCATGTGAGGGCAAAGAGAGAAATGGTATCAGCTGTTATCCTTTTTACCTTTCATTTAATTACAAGGAAATGATTTCAGCCAAGCAGAGTTCACATTGAAGTGAGTGAGCATTTGGTACATTTAGTATTCTGCTTCCTTTTCTATCAGGTGTGATTCCACTGAATATTTCCCCAACAGACCCACTACTATCATGCTCTTAATTTGCATACTTTGCTTTCTTTAGGTATGTCACCAGTTAAATGGTTAGCAAAAGTCTTTAAAATCAAGCATACTTATCCTTACACAAATACTGCCCCATCCATCCTGCCTTGTAGAAACAGGAAAGAATGAGCTCAATAATGAGCGTGAGATGCAAGCAAGCTGAACAGATTACATAAGAAATTATTCTGTTTGCTATAGAGATATATTCCATGGAAAGAGCAGATCTCACTGACTGCATAAAATATTTCACTTAATGTATATTTTTCTGCCAAGCTGGATTATATAACCACCCATTAAGAGCTATCTATTGAAATTTGTATTTTAGTCTAGAAGAAAGACAGCCATTCTCAAAGTACCACGAATTCCCATGGTACATTTTGGTTCCTTGTCTGACCTTGGTAGCATTTTGCATGCCTGAGAATCCCACTGTTGGGAGGAACGGGTTAAAAGTGGAACATTGGTGAGGAGGACTGTAAATACGCTCAAGTGACCTTGCAGCTAGGAATGCATGAAGTCTGGGGAGTAGTAACATAGAAAAGCACATGAATTCTACCTACTGCTGCTTACGCTCTGTGTGTTTGGCAAGTAGCGCATCTGTGCATAGATAACGCAGGTGTTTGGTAGACTCGGAGGCGTCCTATCGGACGTGCTTGAGCTCCTGGCCTTGGTACAGAAAAGATCAAAGAAGCACAGTGAGGATCATGGTGGAGGAGGAGTATGAGGAGCATGGTGGTAAAAAGTGCACCTGAGTGAACCCCTGATAAACAGGTGTAACCAGCAGGCCCATGATCTAGCATGGACAGAGCTTAGAGGTGCCTGTGTCCCCGCCTGCATGCCTCTGCCCGGGTATTGCTTCAGGGATCCCCCAGTTGATAAGATAATGAAAATAAATCTACTCTTTTTAGCTGTGGGTCTGTGGTTGTTCCTGCTGCCTGCATGTGCTGACTCACACAGCCACAAACAGGATATTGTAAGAAGGCAAGAATGGAAGAACCTGCTCAAGATCTCTAATCTTATTCCAGAATGATACAGTGTTTGAAGTCATCATTTAAAATTAAGCCTTTTAATCTTTTTGTTTGTTTGTCAATGGAATGATGTCTAATATAGTCTTTT
>VXAA01006166.1:0-23688 GCA_013399115.1 Anseranas semipalmata | reverse complement strand
GAGCAAGGGCAGAGAGTGACTGAAGGAGCGGGAGATGAAGTGTTACGGACTGACTGCAACAGCCATCCCTTATTCCCCTGCGCCGCTCGGGGGAAAGAGGTAGGAGAGGGTGGATGGGGTGGGAAGGTGTTTTTAGTTTGCTTGCAGTTTCTCACTGTTCCAGTCTGTTAGTAATAGGCAATACATTATATTTATCCCCTGAGTTGAGTCTGATGGTAATTGGTGAGCAATCTCCCTGTCCTTATCCTAAGCCTTGAGCCCTTTTCCATTATATTTTCTCCCCCTCTTCCTTTAAGAAGGGGGAGTGAGAGAGTGGTTGTGGTGGAGTTCAGCTGCCCAGCAGGGTGAAACCACCAGACTAACATAAATACTCATTTTGCAACTACTCTGTTTTAGAATTTTATTAAAGACAAATGAACCAATTAACACTTTTGCATTACCAACATGAATAAGCTTGAAAATCAGCTCCTGGTAGCCACTTCCTCTTCCCATTTTCTCTTCTTTTCTGCCTTTCAATCCTACTACAGTATGCTTTCATTTAAAAATGAGGTTGGAAGATTAAATACATTAACCACTTCTTTGGTGGCAGTATCTTTTTTCTTTTGTGAAAGACTGTACAATCTCAATATTATTTTCATCTCTAGGGAAAAGATAAAGATCTTTCTTTCTTTCTCTCTTTCTCTCTTTCTCTCTTTCTCTCTTTCTCTCTTTCTTTTTTTCTTTCATTTACAAGTAATTTATCCCTTTCTAGAGGTTCCTTATTCTCTACTTTTGGAAGAAATAGGTCTTCCCAGTGTTTTTGAAGGTTCAAATGGGTTAACATACCCATAGATTCCAATTAGAATTTCATTGCTTTGAACAAAGATCTATAGCTCCTCTAAATCTTTTCAGTTTAGAATTATTCAAATATAAAAAGCAAGCAGCAGGAATGTAATACAACTTCAATAGTTCCTGATGGTTTCATAATATTTAGAATGGGAAATACTAGTATTCTTAATATTGCTATTTAACTTGTGTTGATCTTCCAAAGTTTTCATTTAAGTGAAGAAAAATACATCACATTAGAAATTTTCTATCAGATATGTAGGCTGTTGATAAAAAGGCACACTAATGAAAAAAAGTGCGATTTACAGTAAAGATAAGCATTGTGCTAACAGCTCTTTTTCACAAAAAAAAAAAAAAAAAGAGAGAATAGCATAAGTTTTTAAATACCTGATCTCCAGACATACCTACTAAAACTATCTGAACAACAATTCAAAATGCCACAACTTTATCAAGTGAGTAATGCATACAAGTAAAACAGTGGTAAAAGCTGTTGTGGAAACGTTTGGTGAAACAACAACAACAACAACAACAAAACAGGGATAACATACTGTCTGTAATCTTCAGTGCTGTGTTGGCAAAGGTCTCAGCCAGAGACAGATCCCTAAAAGCTAACCTGAAATAAATGTGAACTATCGATCCTTTTGAAGGAAGAAGGAAGCTGAGAAAGTTTCAAAGCTGTGGTTTAAGGAATGTGGGGGTTTTAATTCTAATACTTGGCCCAGTAAGTCATGCATCTGGCAGTAAGCATTTAATCCATTTAGAAAATCTGTTCCTGGATCCAAATTTATCTAGTGCATTAAACAGATAATCCTGCCTTAGTCTGTCAAATTGTTTTCTGGCACTAAATGAAGTAACAAGTGGTGGTAGATGCTTGCAAGTTAATATTTGTCAAGATTTCAGATAATCTAGTGTGTTTTTTTTATCTTCTTTCACAAAATTACATTCTATTTGGATATATAACATCAAGAGTGGTATTTTCAATTCTTATCATAAGTGTTAAATGAGGAATTAAGAGCTCATTCTAGTCTCATACTATTTTATTTGTAATCTTTTTTTAAATTTTATTAATAATCTTTACTCTCACAAGGACACTTGAAGGAGCAGGTAATAAATATTATATGATTTACATATGAAACATTGAAATGAACAGGACAACTATTTCTCTATTACAGAAAACATTCTTTTTCTTCTTCATTAGCAGGTTTATTTTTGGCACATTAGATTTTTTTTTTTTTCAAAGTGGTTCTTAGTTTTAATATATATCTAATTTATGAGGTGTAGAATGCAGCAGTGAAGCATAAGGACATTCAGGAAGGTGATTTCAGTCTTGGCAGTTAAAAGGAGTGCTATATATTAGAAAAGAACAAGAAAGGAAAAAGCAAAAGGAAAACAAAGGAATAAGGAGTTTACAAATAAAAATCAGTGGGATGCAGGAAAGGCTTTCTCTTGTCTTTTGAAAATAAGAGATAATAAAATGCATGCTTTTAAATAAAAGTCACTTTCCACTCTAAATTCACACCCTAGATTTGATGTGCAATTATACAAATATCAAAATATATATGTAAAAAAAGAAAATATGCGTGCACTTAAATACTAATTTGTTTGTAACCTTACACAGATAGCTGGGTTAAATCCATTCATTTTCTGTTTTCCAAATGGAAAGAGTTGTACCCAAGCTAATCTGGTAAATTTTGTGACATGACATCTGAAAAGAATCCCCTAAAATGTATTGGTGTGTGTAAAGTGAAAACATTGCTCAATATCTTCATTCTAAGCTTTAGTATCTATTGTGGAACATTTGGTGTTTATATGAAACTCCAGTTAGTGAATGTTGTGAGTTTAATGAGGTCATTATAAAATGAATGCTTATTTCAATGCATAATTTATGAAGTTTTAACATTTTGTCTTTAGAAGACTGCTGTAGGAGAATGCAAGAAGGCAGAAAAGGAAAGAGGAAAGAATTTTTAATTGTTAAGGGGGTGAGGGAGGAAGCAAGGACCTACTCATTCATATTACCATGCATTGTCCTCATCACCTAGAATACGTGATGTAGTAAGTTACACCTCACCTTTGCTTGTCTACTATCTTCTTGGAGACAGGGCAGCCAATTTTAAGAAGGAGAAAGAGAAATGAAATTAAAGGACTTGCCAGGAACAAGCTGAGGTAGGGAAACAAAATAGCAAGGATCTTAAGTTAGTTGCCATAATTTCCTTATAAAGAAGAAAGAAGGTCTTAATTAAGGAAAAAAAAATACAACTGTTTCCAGTGTAGGGCATTTTTCTTTTTAATCCTTCCCTAACAGAAAGCAAGGTAGGATTTTTTTCTTCTTTCTGCTTGCTTAGTGGTGAGTCTGAAAGGTCTGATTTATTAACCATTAGATGTGGGAGTTCTCAGGAATAGCCAGGGAAATCATTCACTGGGCTAGAGGATCCTGGCTGTAGGTGAAGTAACTGAAGTTGCCAAAATTTAGAGAAGAATCTTTTAAAGAAACAAGACTGGAAACACAGTGAGATTTAGGAATCAGGAAGTACCAGGAACACAGCACCATGCGAATGAAATGAAGCAGCTTCTATGCATTTGAGTGGTAGGAAATATCTTTATCTCACCTGTAAGTTGTTTCCCTCCACATTCTCCATCTCTTGTACTTCTAAAGTACAATTTACTTAATATATTAGTAAAGGGTTTGGGTACTGTTTTTTTTTTTGTAGTTTTGTTATTGGTGTTTTTTGTCGTTGTGTTGTTCTGTGTATTTTGGGGGGGGAGAGAGGATTTTGTATTTATTGCTTAATGCAATTGCCACTTAGAGAACAGAAAGTACCAACAGTTTCAAGAGAGCTGGAAAAACTAAGCACTAAGGGGAAGAGTAATACTGTAATAGAAAAGCTACAGATTGTCTGACATAGTGCAGGAAAAAGTGTCATGCTCTAAAATGAGACTGACTAGAGATCAATATATCAGGCACAAAGACAGGGGGAAGTCACACCAAGAAAAAAAAAAAGAAAAGAAAAGGGTGGGGGAAGAATACAAAAGAATAATAGAGGAGGATTCTAAGAGAGAAGATGCAGATACAAGATGGGATCTGTTGTGTAATTATCAGGACAGTTTGCTATCCAAAAGTGCTGCCACTGCTGACTGTGTTTAGGAAAGGAGGAAAGACAACCTGGGAATGAATGCGGGTCCAATGAGTAGTTATCCAGACAGTTGATCACACCATAAAAATATATGAGCAGTTATTCACATGAAAATTTAGGCACCAGGAAAGAGCCAAAATAGCAAACACAGATTCCCATCAGAGTCCTATCCATAAAAGTCTATATTTATGTGAGAGTTTCTATTTTCTCTGGTAAGGCAGATGGAATTTGCAAAGTCTGATGAACTTATTGAATTGTTTTTATAAAAGGTCTAACCAAAAAGTTTGATGCGAGTAACTATCTCTATTCTGAATGTGATCTAAGGGATGAATGGTCATCATATAACTGAAGATCGATGCAGTGCACCTTGTCTCTGAAAACACAATGAAAAGACTAATGCATTCTATCAACTTACACACACGGTGGAAGGCAAAGCAGGATATGGTTTGTTGTTGCCAAAAATGAAAACTGAGGCTTTATTTTAGGGTCTTGGAATCTCAGAAAATCTAGACAAGAACAGAGAGATAAAATAGATTTTTGTATGCTGAAGAGTACTTAGCAAATCAAATTTGTAGTCCTAGGAGTTCTTTTGACTATTGTAGATCAGACATTTTCTATATAAATGAGTCTCTTTATTCTTAAACACTTTAGGAAATGAATTACTGGTCTCATTACAATTGTAAAAGCACTCAAAGAAAAAGTATAGGTTGAACAGCATTACCTTCTATTGATGCAGCATTTCTTTCTAGACCTACTTTCTAGATCTACTTAGACTTTATACAGTGTTTGGGTTCACTTGCTTTGTGAACCATAGTCAATAAATGCTTACCACCAAGCAATCAAAAATGGTAAGAAGTTGTTGTAACCAGAACTTGGATTCTTAAAGCTCATTTTTAAATTGAGATCTGGAGGCCTCTAATTTCAGGTACAAGAGAGAGTCTAGCAGCTCATATAAGAGCTATTTTGTGATTATTGTGCTATGCTTTCTATTTCTGCCTAGCCAAGATTAAGCGGAGATTTAAACTGCAATATCTGACAGCAAGCACTCATTACGTCTTGCACGAGGTATTTGTTCTCATATTGACTCTACCATTAGGGTTAATACTGACAAATTTGGTAGGTGAAAGGACTCTGCCACTGAATGAGACTTTAAGCAATCCCATTTATAACCTTCTGGTCATTTTTAAAGCGGTTTAAATTGCATAAGAAAGTGAGTCACTATCAGCAGCTTCCCATTGAATTTACCCTAGCATGGACAGGTTCTTTATCTCTTGAACCTCCCAGTTCTCCATAGGAGACCATTTCCTTATGTGACAAAAACTAAGTATTTTCTAAACTCTTTGTGTATTAAAGCACAGTGGATTATGGAATTCCAAATTTTCTCCTCACCTAAATTACATTTGCTATGGTGACAGGAGGTGGCAGACAAATTTTGATAACCCAAGAAAAAATTCCCAAGGTAGGATAAGAACTAATATTTTAAACATGAAATGATGTTATCTGCTGTAAATTGCTTGTCTTTGAATATCAATATGCTATTGAACAAAAAAGTCCGTTTTCATATAGTGTGCTCTCTGCTATCTCTGTGTAGCTGATAGAAATCTACTGTTTGCACTTGAGTGGCACGTTGTATGAAAAGAGTGGCAATCTTTCTGTTGTTTCTTTTTTTTTTTTTTTTCATCAACTTTGAGATATGGTAAAAAGATTAAACATCTTAACATTGCTAATCCAATTTCTTACACCAAGTTCCCTTCAAAGTCACGAATCATTTTCTAAAATTTTGAACAAGGCAGCAACGTCTAACAACTTCAATTGCCCACTCAAGTTAAGAAACAGTAATAAATCTCACGTAGATATTTTTTCAATAATCAGAATAAAGTCATTAAGAAATGGAACAAAATAAGAATAAAAGAAAAGAGAAAAAAATTGGATAAAATAAATATGTTATGAAGGAAACAAAACAAAACAAAATGTTATTTATCTGCTTTAGTTTTATGACTTTTTCCCCCATAGAATAGAAAACTATTTTTCCCATTAAAATGAACGTAGTTCCTTGTAACCAGGTATATCTTTAAAAGTGTAATAAAAGTGAGTACAAAGAAATAAATATTTCAAATTAACTCTGTCATCAGATCTTACAAGAAAAAAGAGTGAAAATTTAACTTCTTTTCAGACAGACAGGAAAAAAGTCAGTGGTCATTTCAGATAAGGTATCATCTTTTCATCAGCCTTTGAAAAGTGACTGTGGGCATATTTTGCCTATGGTTTATCTAAATGCAAGTCAGAATTGTTAACTAAATTTTGAGTATTTCTCCCAAAATTTGTAAGACTGATAAATTAGACCATTACTTTTCACTCTTTTAGGCCATTTCCAGCCATAAGCACAGGTAGTGGTATATGAAATTTTTAAACATACATAATTCTATCCCATATTTCTATTTATATCATTTGTTTTGGGAAGAAAAATGATTCTAGAAATCAAATTATGTTCTCCTCTGTTGAACAGACAGCCCTTACCTCAGTCTGGTTTTGAATAAATAAAATGTTCCTGGACAGTTTATTCTCTGGATACTCAGCTGCTGTAACTGTCCTGAGGAGAAAACAGAGAGAGATTTAATGAAGAATCCTCTATTTATGACATTTGGAAAAAAACAACAAAGGAATGTAACGTACCAATAGCTGTAAATGTGTAACAAACAATACAATTCAAGAATACAATATACACAAAGTTTAAATTGTAGTTTATTGTTTGAGAGTTGGAAAGCAAAAATTTACAGAAGAGAAAGTTTATTCATACCTATTCATCTTACATTTTTGTTGTTGGTCTGTCTGGCCAATAGCTAAATACCCATGCAGCTGCTTACTTACTTCCCCCATTCCATGGGACAGAGGGGAAAATAAAAGCAAGTTGAAAAGACTCATGGACTGAGGTAATGACAGTTTAATAGGAAAAGAAAAGCTGCTGACACAAGCAAAGCAGAAAATGGAATTTATGCACCACTTCCCATTTGCAGGCAGATGTTTAGCCGCTTCCTAGAAAGCAGGGCCTCATTGAACCTAATGGTTGCTTGGGAAGACAAATGCCATAGTGATGAACATCCCCCCTTCCTCCTCCTTTTCCTGAGCTTTTATTACTGAGTGTGACATCATTTTCCTTTTTGTCAGTTCTGGTCAGCTGTCCTGGCTGTGTTCCCTCCCAGCCTCTTACCCACCCCCAGCTTGGGCTGGGTACTCACTGGCAGAGTGGGAAAGAGAAAATGCCTTGATGCTGTGCAAGCACTGTACAGAAATAATGAAAACATGGATGTGTTATTGACACTGTTTTAGTCACAAATATAAAGCACAGAACTATACAGGCTGGTATGAAGAAAGTAAACTTCATACCAGGCCTAGTACAATTGTTTATGTGAAACGATAAGATGCCACTTTATGGAGTTATGTTATTCTGACATGAAGGTACTCCTTTCAAATTCTCTTCTCTGCTCATGAGGAAATTTTTCAAGCCAAGTCATTCTTTCACAGAATCACAGAATGGTTAAGGTTGGAAGGGACCTCTGGAGGTTATCTGGTCCAATCCCCCTGCTCAAGCAGGGCCACCTAGAAGAAGGTTGCCCAGGACTATGTCCAGATGGCTTATGAAGATCTCCAAGGAGGGAGACTCCACAACCTCTCTGGGCAATCTGTTCCAGTGCTTGTTCAACCGCACAGCAAAGAAATGCTTCCTGATGTTCAGAGGGAGTCTCCTGTGTTCCAGTTTGTGCCTGCTGCCTCTTGTCCTGCCACTGGGCACCACTGAAAAGAGTCTGACTCCAGCTTCTTTGCACCTCCCTTTAGGTATCTATACACATCGATAAGATCCCCCCTGAGCCTCCTCTTCTCCAGGCCAAACAGTCCCAGTTCTCTCAGTCTCTCCTCAGAGGAGAGGTGCTCCTGTCCCTTCATCATCTTCATGGCCCTCAGTTGGACTCTTTCAAGTATGTCCAGGACTCTCTTGTACTGGGCGGTCCAGAACTGGACCCAGTATTCCAGGTGTGGACCTCACCAATGCTGAGTAGAATGCAAGGATCACCTCTCTTGACCAGGTGATACTTTGCCTAATGCAGCCAAAAATAACATTAGCCTTCTTAGTGACAACAGAACATTGCTGACTCATGTTTAACGTGGTGTCTACCAGGACTCCCAGGTCCTTTTCTTCAGAGCTGCTTTCTAGCTGGGTGGCCCCTAACATGTACTGGTGCCTGGGGTTGTATCTCCCCAGGTGCACTACTTTGCACTTCTAGTTTTTTCTTTACTGTGAGGGTGGTCAAACACTGGAACAGGCTTTCTAGGAAGGTAGTTGATGCCCCGTGCCTGTGTTCAAGAGGCATTTGGATAATGTTCCCCGATAATATTCTTTAACTTTTGGTTAGCCCTGAAGTGGTCAGGCAGTTGGACTAGGTGATATTTGAAGGTGCCTTCCAACTGAACTATTCTATTCTATTCTATTCTATTCTATTCTATTCTATTCTACTCTACTCTACTCTACTCTACTCTACTCTACTCTACTCTACTCTATTCTTGTCAGCCCACCTCTCCAGCATGTCAAGGGCCCTCTGGATGGCTGCACAGCTGTCTGGTGAATCAGCCATTCCCCCCAGTTTTGTGTTGTCCACTAACCTACTGAGGTGCACTCTACCCCATAGTCCAGACAGCTAACGAAGATGTTAAACAAGACTGGGCCCAGTATTGACCCCTGGGATACTCCACTTGTTACTGGCCTCCAGCCAGACTTTGTACCACTGACCACTACCCTCTGGGTCCAGCTGTTCAGCCAGTTTTCAATCTGCCTCACTCCTCATCCAGCCCATAGTTCAACAGTTTCTCTATGAGGATCTTATGGGTGATGGAGTCAAAGACCTTACTGAAGTCCACAAAGACAATAACTACTGCTCCCACATCATCCACCAGGCTAGTGATTTCATTATAAAATATTATAAAAGCTTACCAGGTTGGTCAAGCATGACTTCCCCTTGGTGAATCTATGCTGACTACTCCTGACGATTTTCTTCTTATTCATGTGCCTGGAAATGGTTTCCAGGATTGGCTGTTCCATCACCTTCCATGGGATCGAGGTGAGGCTGACCATCTTGTAGTTCCCCAGGTCCTCCTTCTTGCCCTTTTTGAAGATGGGAGTGACATTTGCTTTCCTCTAGTCTTTGGGCACTTCTTCCAGTTGCCACAATCAAGCAATGATTATAGAGAGTGGCCTCAATCACATTTGCCAGCTCCCTCAGCACTCGTGGTTGTATCCCATCAAGGTCCAGTTTGCTCAAGTATTCCCTGACCTGATCCTCTTCCATCAAAGGGTACATCTTCCTTGCTCCAGCCTCTCACCCTGGCCTCTGGAACCTGGGATTCCTGGGGGCCAGTCTTGCTGGTAAAGACTGAGGCAAAAAGGCATTCAATACCTAGGCCTTTTCACTGTTCTGAGTGAACACTGTTCTGAACCAGGTCTCCTGTTTCCTTCAGGAGAGGGCCCACTTTTTTATTAGTTTTCCTTTGCTGTTCCTTTTAAAGCCAGAAGTTTAAGGAGGACATGTCACTAACGTGTTGAGCTATATCAGGTAAAGATACCATGTAGAACTTCACCAGACAGAAAGACTATATCATACTCTGGGTTATACCACAAACAGGTCAATTCAGAGCAAGATTTCCCAGCCTGCAATATATTGTTGTCAACCACCAAACCGCAAGATTCCAAATGATACTTCTTCATAAGAACATGAGGGCAACCAATCAGCTTAACAAAAATAAAATATCATTTTGCAAAGTATATTGAATATTTTTTGATTGTACTTTTTTTTTTTAATCCTATGTCATGACATCCAGTTATGTGTCAAAATAATGAAGTTGCATGAGAATGCCTGCTTAGCTTGAAATAGACAAATGAGCATTTGATGGAGTGAGCTGTTTAAGCATCACGAAAGCTCAGCTTTGTCAAGAAGTGGTTCCTTGACATCAACTCTTTTCCAGAAGAACATTGAGTAATCATCTCAGTCACTCTTACTGAGGCAATGATTAGTGGTTTTAATGCTGATATTAAACAGGAGTGGCACACTTCACATTTTTAAGTTGTCATAAAACTTGAAATGATCAGGCAGCACTTACTTTTTCTTCAGTATCCCACTGGCAGATTGTAAAGACTTTCAGTTCTGATTCATCTTTGTCCAGAGGCCAGGCATGTAAAACTCAAAAGGAAAAGGTATTTTTTAACTACATAACTCACTCACAATGGTTACAAAGACCAACCTTTTGATCATTTTAATATCTCAGATATTGTCAGCTACTTTTGATTCCATTTATGTGTTCTCTAGCAGAATACAAAATTATGCAGAAGCAATATTAAAGTTTAATATGAAAGGAAAATAAAATAGATCGATAATAATAAAATAATAATAAGAGGTTAATAATAAATAGTAATTAGAGGTTACAATGATCCAGGATGAAATCTTTCTATTCATTTTTAAAGAAGAGATCATGAAAGACAGTCAAAGAATGTGAACAATATAATATCAACAAGGGGCAAGAATGAAGGATCAGGAAGGGAGAGAAGTAGAACAGATGGAACAGCAGAGAGGCACACAGTCCAGTAAAACAAAATAAAATAAAATGACAATAGAAGAGGAAAAATTTAGAAGAGGGACTGTGAGAAAGAAGAGAATACAAATAAATATTTAAATAAAAAGCTTTGAACATTTAAAGAAGCTTATTTTCAGAGGATAACAGCTCATCTTTTCTTATCAAAAAAGCTCATTTAAGGTCATCATGCAGAGGATCAAAAATAAAATAAATAAATAAATAAATAAAGTATATCTGAATCACTTATGAAGATCTTGACCTATGTGCTGATCTACTCTTTCATAAGCTAGCTATGCTATATACTTAATGACCATACCATTAGTCTAAAGATTTCATTAAACAGCAATCATCAAACAAAATATGTGCAGATCCTTTTGTTTATTTTCTTCAGTTGAGAATAATTGCACTAGATTGCTTTAAAGCTGTCATAATGAAAGGAACAAATCTTGAGTAAATTACACACACAAATAATTTTGGAGTTCAGGACCAGCAAATCAAAGCAGACATAGAATTGTTTTAGTTGCTTAGGTATGTTTCAGTGAAACCTCAGTATTCAGGCTGAGGATTCAGAGAGGTTCAAGTGTAGCTTTTCATGGACAAATTCATCTACCTTGTCCTTTCTTAACCTTGGATTTTAAAAGCTAATTATTATTATTATTATTATTTTTTTTTAATAAAAAAAAAAAAAAAAAAAAAAAAAAACTTAATCTTATATATTTGGTATCAGTGTGTTTATAGCATTGTTCCTTTCAGTTTAATTAGACTCATATCTCTTTGTCAACCAATTCCAGAAGCCAATCTTTACTCATCAGAAGAGCAAGAGGTTATCAGTTTAAAGATAAGACCAGAGGTCTGTACTACTATCAAGAGGAAATATCTTACTCTACACTTAACATGAGGTTGCACCTGCCAGTCTTTCTCATCCAGTTAAATTTGTATTGCTACAGCAAAGGGTGACAGTCTCTGATAAGTGGCCCACAGCATCTCACAAAATCCTATGCTTACCCAAGAGATTATACTGGAAAATTAACAAATAGCTCTAGCTATTTTGGAGATTATATTTCTAACTGTAAACAGAATTATAAAGAATAATCTGATCCTTGGAAAAAATAATATAAAACTCATGTTTTGAAGTTATGGACTGAATGTTGAATTGATTTTATTGTAGAGATAAATGCAAATTGAGAAGTAACTGCTTGCAGAAAATTAAAACCAACATTTTGGTACCACCAGGCTGTATGAAGAAGTATCTAAACAACTAAAGAACTCCACCTTATTTCCTCGGATAATTCAATGATAATAAAAGTGGAGAATCACAAAAAGTGGTTGAGAGCTACATTTCATGTCTTGTCTGTCCTTGGTGTTCCAAGTATAATATACTATGACCAATTTTCATTCAACATAAATAAGTATGATTGGCTCACTGCTGCAAGGCAAGGTACTTCGTCATTTTTCAAGATAAATCCCTGGAATATAAATCCCTGGAAGAATATCAATGGCATTTATAAAACTGCATTCTATAATATTTAAATTCCAGCACTCTGAATATTTTTGGTATTCTTTCACCTGCCTGTTCTTGCTATAGTTTCCATGGCTAGAATGAACACTAAATAAAAATAACTGACCAATGCATATATACATGTGAATATGCAAGATATCTTCTCTGTTAGTGAGAATATTCTTCTAGAATATCAGGGCAGGTACTACTTGCTTGAATATCTGAAAATAAGTGCAATGTACACAGTTCTTCCAAGCTGGCAAGCTTCTTATTCAAGATCTACATCAATATACTGTGTTTCCAGAATCATACAAACTAGAGCTAGAAGATGCCTATGGCAGGCTGGTTAGAACCAGATGATCTTTAAAGGTCCCTTCCAATCCAAACCATTCTATGATTCTAAGATGTCCTCTTGATCATCTAGTCAATTTTAGTTTACGCATAATTCTTCAGGCCCAAATGGAAACCCATTGTATTAGTCTGTGTGCCCCTGATTGTCTTTAAACAAGAGCATTTTTTCCTGAAATGTAAAAATTCTTGTGTTCACTCGCAATGGATGCTGGTATACTGAACAAAATTGAACCATCACATATTTCCTATTCTGTAAACAGCACATGTCTTCCTTCTCCAATTGACATATTCTATCTGCATTTCTTCAACTGTTTATATGTACTACATCCTGTCTTGACTCATAAATTCAGTGTTTATGCTCTCAAGGGTGGGGCATTCTTCCATGTGTTTTATATTCTGTTCTTCTTATATTTGTAAATGCTACAAAATGCAGAAGTAATGTCTTGTCTGCGCTTAGCTAAAGCATACCTATATATATATATCATTCATTCTTGTTCTTCATGTCCTTACTTTCTTGTGACAATGTAGGTTCTTGTTTTCACATGAGCCTCCAGTAAATCTGCCAACTCATTCCACCACTTGCGCTAGCAGGAGCGCAGAAGCTTTTGAGAAGTTCCACTGTTACTCCAAACAGTGATATAGTCTTGGCTTCTTGGATTTGCACTTCTAAATACCAGAAACCAGAAGATTTATACTGGTTATACTAAATGTAAAAATTTATAATAGATAAATGGATGGAATTCTAAATTATATGCATGAGAGGGCTGATTTATCATCCTGTAATATTTATATCAATACAATATTTATTGTGAATCATATGGCTTTACTTTTAAAAGGAACACTATGAACATAAATGAGAACAAGCTGCAATTCCCCAGTCACACACTACTCAGGATCATATNACCGTACTGTGAGTAAAGACTTTCTTCCTAACACCTAATCTAAATCTCCCCTCTTTTAGTTTAAAACCATTGCCCCTTGTCCTATCATTATCTACCCAGGTAAAGAGTCCCTCTCCATACTTTTTATAAGACCCCTTTAAGAATCGAAAGGCCTCAATGAGATCTCCCCGGAGCCTTTTCTCCAGGCTGAACATCCCCAGCTCTCTCTGCCTTTCTTCATAGGAGAGGTGCTCCAGCCTTCTGATCATCTTCATGGTCTGCCTCTGGACCCGCTCTAACAGGTCCACATCTTTCTTATGCTGGGGACCCCAGAACCGGGGATGCAGTACTGGATGCAGTACTCCAGGTGGGGCCTCACTGGGCAGAGTAGAGGGGGACAATCACCTCCCTCAGCCTGCTGGTCACACCTCTTTTGATGCAGCCTAGGACACATTTCGCCTTCTGGGCTCATCATCATCTCACATGGAAGACAGAGTGAAAGAAAATGTTCTAATAATAAGTTAAGGATATGGGTATTTTATGTTCTTTGCAATACAATAAGTAGCTATATGCTTCATCTGAAAAATGTGGATACAAAAATGGTGCCAAAACAGTTCTGATTCAATACATATGCAATATTTTAGGTTTTGCTGAATCAGCACAACTGGCAAATAGATCCAGCCAGAATAGATTATTTTCCAGGAAACACAGACTTCAACATCTAATAATCATTTTACAGTCAATTTTAATTCACCACCTTGTGCAGGCTCAGTGAATTTCCAATCCAGTAAAAAAAGCCAGCAATATATGTTTAAGATGATGAACATTTATAGTATATTTAATCTTTGTTAATGAAGTTAAAGGGTAACAGTTATCATGATACTATTTAAAAACTAACAAAACTGTTCTCCTACTCAGTTTTAGTTTATTATTCAGGTCAAAATTTCCAGATATTAAAGTCATTTTAAAGTTCTATCTCTTTCAGATAGAGATATAAATGTCAAAACTTCTATAGCAACAGACTATAAAACTGCCTAACCAAAACTGGCAGTAACAGCTTCTCGGTATAAAATATAGCGTAGTTAATCAAGCTAATAAAGGTCATGTTTAAGGAAGCAGGGTAAGCAACATTAGTGATAATTAGCATTTTAGTCAACATAAATTTAACAATTAGGAAACGAAGACAATCAGGGAGCTTGACATTTCTCTCCAATCCCTTTCATTACGAGCAGCATTCATTTACTGCTCTTTGTGGTTTATTAAAATGGAAAATATTGAATCATGAAATTATATCATGAATATTATTTAGATTTTCTAAATGTCTTTTGATGTTGAACATGGGCAATATTTACTTAAGGAAACGCTTTTCCTCTCATACATCTCCTTATTAACTGACAGCATTTGCACAGCAATGAAAAATAGCAGAAATTTCAAAATTCTGAAACATCTTCAAAAAAAAAAAAAAAAGACATTATGGGATTATAATAACAATTGTGGTAAGATACCACAGTACCTCAGTACTACACATGACTGGAGTGAGTGTAATGAATAGTAGATTATATTTTGAAATTTTCATGTACAACATAAAACATCTTCAAAATAAATATGTTGTGACAAATATGCAAAATGGGGGAGATCATCAAAATGACAGATTCTAGCCATGGTCATGATATTCTGACTCGTGCTGTATAGATCAGTCAATGACATTGAGTTTGATGCTCCTGGAGTAAGATGTCATTTCACAGAAGCAGAAGCATTGCAAAACAGCTAATCCTGCAGTGGCAAACTGGCAGGGTCCAGGCTGTACCTCTGGCATTAATTAATGCCACCATCCCAGCCAGGAAATGACCTTATCACCCCAGCTGGGACTGAGCAAGGATTAGATATGTCACGCTCTGAGGTTGCAATTAGTGTAGTTATTAGCAGGGTAATACCTCAGGGAGCTGAGGTGGGTGATTTAGCATTACTGAAGAGGAACAGGAGATTTCCTACTGTGGAATCACACTATCCTGGACATAGCTAACCAACATTTTTGAATAAGGTTGTGTAATATCAATTTGCACTTCAGACTAATTTTCAAAGTTCCTGAGTCCAAAACCACTGTTGCCTTATAAATCTATCTCCCTTCAACAGTAATTACTGTGATTCACATTTCCAGTGACATGACAATGCTATACAGAGTCAGCAACACAAGGTTAGACATTACAGGAAAACATAACTATAAATTTTAATATTAACATATACTTATATTTAATTATATATTCCTGTCTGTGTAAGTTTTCCGTATTTTATTAGGCATTTTTCAGAGTTAAACTGTAATGTTTTGAAGGTTAAACTGAGTCATCATTCACCTGTCTCAAAGTCTAAATGAACTCTTTAGTTTTTTTGAGCTTCCAAATATTTTTGTAAATGGCTTAGCAGTTGAAGAAAATGGTATTCTGGGTACTTTTCCAATTTAATAATCTTGAAGGAAATAAAGCAGTGGTTCAAGTTTATCTTAAAAATGTAGAGTCTGAAAAAGGAGTTTGAAAATGGTAAATCATTTTTTTTCTGTCTTGCAAAGATACAGTTTGGACAATAATAGTAGAGTGATAACCACTAAAGGAAGGGAGGCTACTGTCAATAATTTGACATACAAGACATACAGTTTTCACACAGTTGTCAAGAGCTAACCAAGAGCTTTAAACATAACACAATAGGCAATGAAGAGGAGTGTTTTTGTACTAATACCGTCTTAATATCTAAGCATTAGACAGGACACGGAGAGGCAATAATTGGAACATCCTTTTGTCTCCATTCTCCTCACCACACATAGAAAGCAGAATATAACACTTAAATTATATTTTCCTTTTTTTTTTTTTTAATTAGCTTCTGCTATTGCCAGATCAGAGCAGAGCTAACTACTTTGTTTTGTGATTAAAGTAACTCCCTAAACCAGAAATGCTAAGTTAAAAGTCAAACTTTCAGTATGCAAATCTAATGAAGCAAGACAGTATGGTGGAGCTCCTGCTGAAATTTAGTGCTTGTAGTATTAACAAAACTATTCCTGATTTAACATGGTATTTTCCAAAATGTATTTCACCTTATCTAGCTCTTCATGATGAACTTCATAAACACCCCAGGCTTAAAAAAAAAAAAAAAAAATTTATTCTGTCTTGGCCTTTGGCCACTCTTTTCTTTCTCAACTATTTTTAAGAAAACAAAATCTTTTCTCCCACACATACACTGAATAAAAGCTGATAATGAAATATTAATGTTACACAACAAAATAAAACGAGATGTTACTTAAAATCAAATTTGGACTACTTCTTACTTAAGAGCATTATTTCACTCTTTAAAGTGCAGTAGCAAGTTTTTATTTTTACATAACATGCAGTGTTTGCATTTGATTACCAGATTAAAACAAAACAAAACAAAAAGAAACATACTACTTCATTGGGATTTAAAACAGGGAAGGTCAAAGCTTTACTGTTCCAAAACACTACTACACTGGCAAACAGTAGTCTTACAGCACATACATAATTCAGAGAAGAGTGTACATCTTGCAGGTAACACTTTTTTTTTTTGTGAGGGTGTTATTTATTTATTTATTTTTAACTCCGAAGTTTAATTGCATGTTGGGAATTTGGAAAGTTAATTTTGCAGTGAACAATAGTAATTAAGAAGATGGTGTGAACAGTAAAAAAATTAAATTCCTCTAATTATCATATGATTATTAGCAAGTTTTTGGAAAAGAGCATTATAATGTCTGCCTTATTCTTCTCAACAAACTGAGTTAAAAATGCAATTCAGTTACTCATTTATCTTCATCTTTCAAAGAGCTGAATTGACAGTAGGTCTTTATCTCTCTGTTCATTTTGTGAAATTCCAACAAAGATTGGAATTTTCTCATAGCCATGACTGACATATATCAGCTGTCTCCTGAGAATATTATGTATTTAATGCATGTTTCAAATCTCAGCGGTAATCTAACTATCAGACTGTTTTAGTTTATTTACTATATTAGTGGTTCATAGGATGGGTGATAATGAAATCTAAATGTGTTGTTTAATAAAGAGATGAAGACTCACTTCATGTTTCTCCTTTAAATTTGAAAAATCTTGTGTCGATATTTGGATCATGATCAATGCAGTGAAATACAAACTCGTGGTACAATTGCATGAGCTTCTGGACTGCAAATCTAATGAAGATTAGAAGATTAATAGAAGATTAATTCTGAACCTAACTGTATGATAGAATGGTATTTCAAATGGTATCTGTAGCAGATAACAGAACTTTGAATGCTTTTTGAAAATGTTTTAAACATAACTATAGCAGTCTAAAATGTATCATAATTATCATTTGTGTTCCTATAACCACAAATAATTTAATCATCTGAAATTCTACCTGCTTCAGAAGTAGTCACTGTTGACCAGGTTGGCCTCACTTCCAGGATGATTTGGTTATGCAAAGGAACTTGGATGGACAAGAGCAAAAGTCTTCTGATATATTTTTTGAATTTTATTATTACCTTCAGTGTTAGCATTTTGAAGTTTTGTATGTGTGCTAGCAGTCTGACCTAACAAGACCCACATTTACGCAGATGACAGTCATCATAATGAAATGTTTGTTGATAAGAATGCTATGGAGAGCACTATTGCATTCTCCATCCGTGTTGATGTTTTCACTCATTTAGAAGGAATTTTAAATGCTATTTGAAAATTATAAAATGTAATAATTACTGCAGTTATGACATATTATAGTAACCATCCGTGTTTCTATAACTGCAACTATGTACAAAAGTTATTGCTAAAAGGTACTTTTTCTCCATTCTACAAACTTCCTTGCCAGAATTGAAATAAAGCTGCACTACAGAAGATACTTCAACATCCTTGATGACTATACAGAAAACACTACCTGTGTTTATTGCTGTTGACATACATTTAGGTATAGATTTGTTTAGATTTTATTTTGTTATAACAAATATATATACATTTACTTTTTAAAAGCACTGCTCTTGAAATAACTTGCTGTTCGGTTCTCCTCTGTCACAATTAACACTGATACACTGGCAACAGCCCAGGAGAAGGATACAGGCTTTCATCCTGTATCAGCTTTGTTTCATCACATACAAGAAACTATGACCAAGAAGGCCCAGTCAAAGTGACTGCACCTTCTACAAAATCAGAACCAGGATATAAGGACACAGAGTAGCTCAGTTATGGAAAATGCTTCTCATTAAGTAAATGCTGAGGAATGCTTTCTGATATCAATGTTTTTTGTTCCTGACAGGGTAAGAATTTTATTTAATTTTTTTAAACAGAATGTTTATTGGAAACCTATTTTTATTTTCAACCAGGGAAGAGAAAATGAAAGAGATCTATTTTCAAAGGTCTTCAGAAAAGTAAACCCATTGCCCACAGGAGCTGCCTTCTTTGTAGCAACTACTGACACAAATAGATTTGAGCAGTACTGCAAACGCTATTTTGAGTCAGGTACACTGTATTAAATGTCCAAAGCTCTAACTACTTGTCATATCCTGCCATCCAAGCTGACAGCAGGTAAGATATTGATCACATCAGGTAAGATATTGATCACTGGAAGTTAATGTGTGGAGCCAACAACAGCTCATTTTTCACAGAAGTTCCTCAGTCCTGGAACCTACTGATATGAGTAAAATTATGTCTTGATATTGCAAATCTTTAGTAATATTACTTTTATATATCATACATTGTGTCATATGCAGCTGAAGTATACTATCTCAGAGCTCATCCTTTTTTCTCTTCTAATGTTGGACTTTCCAGCAACTGATATACCTGCCAATGCTTGTTCCCTCCAAAATTGTGCATCTAGTAGCTCCACCTTAGTCTCTTGGATTCAGGAATGTGACACTTCCAGTCATTCTGTGCTCCACTGCCTTCTCCTTCAGCCTCTGCTCATCTGGACAGGCAAGATAGGTTTTTGCTGCAGATCCTTTGAGATCCCCAGAGAGATGACTCACAAATACCTATCAGTAGTGCTTTAGGCTCCCTCTGCATGAACTTCCTTACTCTCTGCCTCTGCTGAAGAAAAACATGGACCATCATGACACTCCTCTCCAGCCTTTTTCTGGCTCTTGCAAATTGTTAAACCTGTGTCCCCATTACAGAGCTTCTGAGTGGTCTGATATGATCGCCTCTTCCAGCAGTATAATCTGCTCCTATCAGTTTGCAGCCCAGCTTAGCAAGAAGGGCTACTTGTCCCTTCACAAGAAGCATTGTGCTCAACAACTGCTTTCTTTTGTTAGAACTTAATGTGCTTCAGCTCTCTGGTTTTAAAGAATTGCTCCATTTTGGCACATAGTCTAGGTTTCAAATGCCTATTACAATATAGACAACTGAAAAACAGCAGGTGCTTCACTGCACAGCCAAAGTTTTAGGTGGTAAACAAATGCAGTTTCACAGAATCATGGGGAACTGCTGTTCAGCTTGGTTCACAGTCAGTGTACTACAGGCCAAAACCAACAGCATCTATAATTTTAAGTACAAATAAAGAAAATAATAGGAAAAGTATTACAGTTACAGCATATAGAATAAAGATAATGGTGATGCCTTTTGAATGGCTGAAAGCTGATTAACACTTCGTAAACTTAAGCATGTATTACTTCATGCTGTCTAAATCAACAAGATTTAGCATCATTCAGCCACTGCTCCTTTTACCCAATTCTGTTTTCATGTTATTACCCTAAATAATATGTCTCCAATGTTAATATCATTGCAATGATCACTGGTTTTCCAAATTTAAATTATTGCTATGCATCAGCAGCCCAGTATACTTCATTCAGTATTGATGTCAAACTTGTGAAACAACTGGTTCAGTTACATGATATTTCAATACGTTCCTTGGTGCAAGAAATGTACGGAAAATTATAATTTTTCTAATGGAAATTATAATTAATGGAAATGACTTATTTTGGAATATATGTTCAAACTGGTGAATCTTACATAACAAGAAAAAAGTGAAACCAGGAATTTTTATTTTATTTTTATTTATATTTTATTTTACAACATTTTAAGTCGGAAAAGCAATGACAAGAAAACAAATAATTAATTAATTATTAACAGAAATAGAATTTCTATACTCTGTTTCTATCATTATATACAGGAGGGAATATTTTAGGAAAGAAAAAAGGGATGATTTTGCACAAAAGAGAAGCTTATAATGATAGATTTTTCAGATAGTCTAGATGGCGTAAATAAGTCAAGATGAAATTATGGCCTCAGTAAACTGGTGTGTGCTTTGCCATTAACTTATGTAGAGCTGAGATTTCTTCTACAGAATAAATAAAAGTTTTGCTTCAGAGGCTGGGATATGATTTTCTTGAAAAGAAGATTAACATTAATAATTATTATTATTATTATTTTATGATATAGAGAACGTAACAGAATCCAAAGAAATCATGCCTCAAAGATTGGTATGAGATTTTAGTCACTGGTAGCAAAACCACTGAAATAGGATTCTTCTAATTAAGTCTCTAAAGACTATCAGATCTCTGAAGTGATGATTGATGACTTCAGATCGCGTGTTAAAGAATGAAGTGTTCACAGGGACATACAAGAAACAAATTTAGAGTTTGAATTTCATTTGGGAGATGGCGACAGGCAATGGAATTATATAGTAACATACAAGTTTACAGATAACATAAATGGAGGACTCAAAAAGCAAGTAGAATACGGCTAAGAAACAGCATAAAATTTTCATAGCTGAATAAGAAATACATACTGAAATAGACTTTCCTCCTGTGTGTTTTCTAGGTCAGGAAAATGTGGAGGGCCCCTTTGTTTTCTTAGCCCAGCATTATTGGAGCTCCCCTGCTCTCACAAAGAGGAGGATATCTTTATGAGTTCCCAGTAGCAGAATATTCCAGCATAAAATAACAACAGTCATTATTATATGTGAGCTATCAAACCCTCCACAGAATCCAGCAGAGTGTTTCTAATGGTCTATCAGTATATAATAACTCCATGTAAGATTGCTTAGGCAACCCCACTTCTAAATCATTGAAGCATAGATGTAGACTAACAGAAGTCAAGCCTTTTACTTACATTGTGCATGCAGATACATGCACTAATCTGTAAGGGTACTTAAAAATGACTATTTCCTCCTGCCAAAGATCTATGAACTATTCTTTTATTTTCTGAGCAGCAGGAAGAGACTAGAAAGTCATTATGAAGAATTTTAAAAGACAAACTTTTTTTTTTTTTTTTGTAAATATATTGCAAAGTCTCAAGTAAATGTCTTTGTTAATTTGAAATTAAATTTGGAAGGCATATAGGTCTGTTAGCACAGCACTTTCCGAAATGGAAATCTAACAGCAAATGTTTAAGTTTAGGGTAATTCTAAGCTTGGGTATAGCATAAATAGATCTGGGGGGGATTTGTATTCATTCACAGCCCCCTCATAATTTCTGAACACATCAGTGTGACCATGTAGATATAAATAGAGTAGACTAGAAGCTGTTAAAGACTTGCAGAAAAGAAGATTAGGGACTGTAGTAAGTCCCTCCTTATCACCCCTTGAACTGTCAGTAAAGACTTCCAGCTGAGAAACACTAATTGGCTGCCTGAACAGTTCTAGTCTGTCTCAAAATAAAACTTATTTTATTAGCTTAAGTAACCAAAAATTGAGAACCTAGAAATGGTAATGTTGTCACTCAAAGCAGTGAAGTGATGGTTACTATTCTCCAACTGAGGCATCAGGTGCCTACCAAAAGGAGCTCTACCTCATTGCTCTTTTTTTTTTTTTTTAAGAGCTTGTTCTAATCTCTGCAACATTTGTACTGGAAAAAAAAAAAAAAAAAAAAAGAAGTGTTGTTAAGAAGATTGGGAAAGTGGGCTTAACTGTGTTGGAATATCCCTTCTTAGTTTTCCCTTTTTTTCAGGCAATTACATCTTAGTTTCATCTGAATTATAAGGTCTGCCTGAGCTGAAACACTTGCAGAATCTTAAGTTTGATTCCCTTCACCTCTGTCAAATAATTAATGTTAATCATGTATTTCAGGGCTTATGTAGATATAGAGGGAAAAAAGGAAATGAAAGAAAAGAGAAATCTGTCACTTTCCCAATCTTTTTCCTATTTCTGTCTATCTTCCCATATACAGGCAAACAAAATAAACCTATAATATTCATATGCAATAGAGCACAGATAGACAGTCTGACCAGAGCAGAAAAAAAAAAAAAAAGCATTCTCTATTTCTACAGAATGATGAAATTATAAATCTATTTTAATGATGATTAAATCATCATTTTAATGACGAGTAAAATAGATTTATTTGAAAGTTTGCTATACTTTATTGTAACTAATCCATCTCAATATATTTACCTTCTTGATATGCACAACATTGGAAACAAACAAACAAATGAATACTGTGAACCAAGATCTAAATATTAGACAGTCTGAAAATGGTATAGAGCCACAGTTTCTGAACCAATTATAAAGATCTAATAATTATACAAATAATCATGTTCTCTTCAATTTAATTTCCAATTCTCATTCTATATCCTCAAGCCACCTTACTGGCTAAAGGAGTTAGGTAAATTAGCAAACAGTAGAGGAATGGGGTAAGGTATCCACCTTCATAGAAAAATAACTCACAGTTCCAGAATGGAAAAGATGCTTACCTTTATTAGGATGTCAAGCATAAATCTTGTTTTATATCTGCATAAGATAGATAAGCCTTTTCTAAAAATGGAGGAGGAAGTGTTCCTTTTTAACAATTACCATTTTATGAAAGCATTTACTTGGCAAATCCCTTACCTTTTTTTTTTGCAGTCAACTTCCTAAGAAATACTCTTGTGGGTCATCTCAATTCATCTTACTGAAATTCCATAACCTGAGCAAATACTGAGGTAGAAGGAAGAAGAGAGTTTGCACACATGATGAGGGCTCTAAAACCCCATTTTATCCA
Organism: Anseranas semipalmata; assembly: GCA_013399115.1. NCBI lineage: Eukaryota > Metazoa > Chordata > Aves > Anseriformes > Anseranatidae > Anseranas > Anseranas semipalmata. The sequence goes on along the minus strand of VXAA01006166.1, from coordinate 459 downwards.
TTTTATTTGTATCTGCATGTGCATTTGAATATGTACCCCTCCCTTTATCCTTTTATCCTTCATGGCAATACCTTTTCTATTATTTTTGTGGAGCTTTGCGCATGTTTGGACCTGGAAAGTTTTAAAATATTAGATGGGTGTAGTGGTTTTACCCTGCTGGGCAGCTGAACTCCACCACAACCACTCTCTTACTCCCCCTCCTCAAAGGAAAAGGGGGAGAAAATACGATGGAAAGGGCTCAAGGGTTGAGATAAGGAAAGGCAGATCACTCACCAATTATCATCACAGGCAAAACAGACTCAGCAGAGGGAGATTAAAATAATTTATTACCTATCACCTATTAAAATAATTTATTACCTATCACTAGCAGACTAGAACAATGAGAAACTACAAGCAAACTACAAACACCTTCTCCCATCCACCCTATTCTGCCCCTTCCCCCTGAGCGGCGCAGGGGAA
>VXAA01006165.1:55143-72001 GCA_013399115.1 Anseranas semipalmata | reverse complement strand
TTCTATGATTCTATGATCATTCAAGGAAGACGCAAACTGAATTTTCAGCAGAGAGTTGAATTAATGCCCTAAAGTGAAAATGAAACCCTACCTTTCCTCCACTAGGAAAAGCTAAAACATTTGTGGTAAACTGTATCAAGAACCGGTCATTAGCTGGGGATTTGTGTGGATGGGTGTGTTTTCTTAACACGACATTGCTGTAATTCACCAAAAAATCTGCAGAAGGGTAGTCTGAAGAGCAGAAATGAAACTGGGTGCATATGGCAATGTTACTGTAGTAACTTCCTTGAAGTAATTAACGGTTAGGAGGAGGCTGCCTGCTGTTCCACATGTGGAAGAACAACAGATGGGCAGCTTTATATTTCTCTGATAATAAAATGACCTAATGCTCTATTTAGAAAACTAGAAATGCTTCTCCCTGACTGTTTACAGATTTTAGAAATATCATGATAAGCAAACCCAGAGAGTTCAAAGCAATGATATAAAGGACAAGTGGATAAATAATGACCCAACTTTGTTACGAAACATAGTGGAACTGTTGTATTGTTAATATAAACACAGATGACCTTTATTTTCGCTCATTTTTCGTCCCTAGAACAGGAAATAGCAGATAATCTTTATCAGCCAGTAGAATCTTCCACTTTGCTTCTAATTCTGAGCTGAGGGGCAGATTAACATGCTGTGTTTGGGAGTATGACAATGCTACTATCATTTCCAAGCACATGCTGAAAAAATGATATGGGTTTGCGAAGAAAGACATAAAGCTCTGGATAACCCAAGGATTGCTCAAACCACAGCAATAAGCACCCACTCCCATTGCTCAATAGGAAGGCCTAAAACCAAATTCACAGCAACCAAATGCATACGGATGGGATTTCTGTATAAAAATATCTAAGGAAAGCAAATGCATTTTCCCTATTAAAAGTTCTTTACAGAATCACAGAATCATAGGATTATTTAGGTTGGAAAAGACCTCTAAGATCATCAAGTCCAACAGAAAAGACCTCTAAGATTATCAGGTCCCATGGCATGAAAGAATTTAAAGTTATTCTACTTGTGAAGTGTTATGACTGATATACAAGAGTCTATTCTCTAAATCGGTTGTTCTGCCCTTCTGCTCTTGTTCTCATTCTCTCTCTTGAGTTGGCAACAAGGGACAAGGGAAATCATCTGACAGAAAACTAACCCTGAAAAATTATGGCATGAGACAGTAAGACGTTACTTTTAAGGCAGATTGCCTCCCTGATTTGGCTGTTTTTTATACATAGGCACTAGAGCTGATTTAGATGCTGGTGCTCCTGTGGAGACACAGAGGTAAAGGTGAGGGGCACAGGACCACACCTTTGTTTTCTGTATGAGCTTCCACTGGCTTAGCACTATTCTGAAAGTCAACATCAATGACTCCTTTTTTTACACTACAACAGATGTAAGGCCTTCCTGAGACAAAAATTAAGTTCTAATCATGCTGGGAGCTGTTTAAAATCAAAGCAAAGTCAATATGTGCTCAGAAATGCTTACAGGCAAAAAAGACTAGAAGGGATGCAAAACTAGCTCCAGTTTCAGATGGAGACAGTAGCTGGGAGAACTGCTTCATACACTTCTTTTCAAATACTTGACTACAGTCACCACAGTGGACTAGCAGAGACCTAGTGAGGGGGACTCAATAGGAAAGAAAGTCCAAGGAAATACTTTCTTTATGAAAAAAAAAAAAAAAGAAAAGAAAGAAAAGAAAAGCTGAACTATGAGATTTATGAATTATACCCTCCCATAGTTGTCATTGACAAAATCAATTCAGTTATCTACATAGGATATCAATGAATTGTTCCTGGAACAGGACACAGTACTGGTGAGGGAAGGATTGGTCCAGCAGAGTGGGGATAGCTAAGATATGACATGGATGCCACTTGAAAGTGGAGGAAATATTTAAAAATCAGAATTCATTGAATAACAGTATATATCAGTTTCCTAAGTTGTACATTTCAGCCATTTTCTAGAAAAACAAACAGAAGCAGCTCAGAGAGAAACAAGTTGCTGATGGAATGGAAAACAGCCTCCCTCAGTTGATTGCATTGGCCGTAGTGATGGGTGGCCTTACCGCCATATAGAGCAAACAGAACTGCCGCCAGGACATCAAAAATTTCCAAACAGGTATTTTTCCTGTAAGCAAAAAAGCAGTAAGTATTCTGCTTTTCACAGGCAGAAAGTGTGTTAATTTTACCATTTTCTGTATCACTAGGTAATGGGAAGCACAGAAATGATAACAGAAATCCTAACCAAGTCTACAGCAAAATACACGTTGTACATCCCAAAGTACTTATTTCCCATTTGGCTGCTTAAAACCAAAACGTTCACATTCATCCCCTGTATCTAGTAAAATAAATGGTAAATCCTTTTTTTTTCTACCTTTCCGAAGGATAACATGCTCCCGTGTGGAGGTGGAACAGTTTCAAAAACAAGGGTGTTTCCTTTTGATGATGGAGTAGGGATAGAACTCCTTGGAAACTATACCACAGGCTATTTGATTCACATTTTTGCAATTTACCATTAGTGACAGTTCAAAAATCAAAAATTGAGTAAGCTATTCCCTTGCCCATGCCCTCTCTCCCCTTCTGTTTTGAAAGTAGCTTGAGAAACCACTAAACTACAGAGCAATGTTTGAGAAATTTTTAGTGGCTTTCTGGTTTTTGAACTGATTATATTTTAAAGATCTTCACCCAAACCACAGATATGATAAAATTTTTTTTTTCTTTTTTTTTTTTTTTTTTCATTGAGTCTGGGACCCTCACATAATAATAGGGCCATGGGAGCTGGAGTTAAAGAAGAGGAATCCTGCATGTTGGCAGTGCTGCGACGGCCGTGCTGTGACGGCAGCTTTGGGTCATTTTGTAACAGTTCATGTCCAGTAAGAGTTGCAATTAAGATGCAAGGTGGGGGAGGAGTGCTGTTCTTTGCCCTGAAAGGGAATTTCCTACAAGTTTGTGCAACATCCTTAATGCCACTGACAAAGTAAAATGACCATCCCTTTTACAGCATGTGTTCTTCATGGTTCACAGCTCCTACAGAGTCTGCAAAGTTTCTCTGTATTTGTGTCTTTTCTGATTGGAGCCAGTGACCTTCTCACTTTCAGAGAAAAACAGAAAAACAGCAACATCTCTGTGGAAGATATGAGTGCGGTGCGAGCCACAGCCACACATCACAAGCTTTGGGTGTGTGAAAGGTTGGCTTGAAAGTGAATTCTGCAGTGAGTGACCGGCTTTAATGCTATGCCAGCCTAATCAGGTCCTAATCTGGGCATTTCACAGTGCTCCAGGGCAGCTGCTTGCTGATATATTGAAACCTTACGTTCCACTTCCGTTGATCAACAGAATTTACAAGCCAGCTATCATTTTGTAAGCTAGTCCTTATCTATAACCTGAGATCAGCACAGCAACTACACATATTTTTCTTCAGGTAAATATTAGCTAAGGACTTGTATTGGAGCGGGAGCCTAAATGTTTTGCTAGCTCAGTGACAAAGATTCAGACATCCCTAACATTTTGTGGCAAGTGCCTTGACAGTAGACTTGCAAATTTAAAGGTCAGTGCTATGGAGATTTACACAAAGGCTCAGAGTTCAACCTTGCAAGCCATGCCAGCGGAGTCCATGTGTGAGGTTAAATAGCTGTGTGGCATGTTTATATGAGGAGCCTTTGTATGTTCTTTTGTGATTTTTACAACTGAGTTCACAAGCATAAATGATAGTGAGAAATTAACTATGCTTGAATCACTTGTATTCAAGGCTGAGGCACAACAGGGACTTGTCCAGTGCATTTAATACTTTTCCTTATTTAAGAAAAAATATTTTCTTAATTCTGATGCTCATTCTCAGAATCACAGAACAGTTCAGGCTGGGAAGCAGCCTCACAGGTGACTAGTCCAACCTCCTGCTCAGAGTAGGGTCATCTTTTAGGTCAGATTGAGTTGTTCAAGACTTTATCTAGCTGGGGCTAGAAAACCACCATGAACCAAGATCCCACAGCCTCTCTGGGACCTTGTTCCTATCAATAATTATCCTCTCAGTGTCTTTTTCCACCCTGGACATCCAGCTAGGAACTCTCATGTGTGAAATCATGACTGCTGTCTCTCCTGCTCCTGCAATGCACTGGTGATCCTCTCCCTGTAGGCACCAGCATGCTATTAGGTTCCTAAAGCTGTCTCTGCTCCAGACTGAGCCAGCCCCAGCCCTGCAACCTCTCCTTACAGGGTGAGTGCTCCAGCTCCATTGTCTTGGTGGTGGGGCTGGAGCCCTTGAACTTCTCCATTCAAGTCTTCTTTGAGCATTCTCCTCTGCTTTTAGTTTGATTTTCTCCTTCACTTAGGGGAAAAAGTAAAGGAGATGGGAAAGGAAAGGAGATGGGAAGGGAAGGGAAGGGAAGGGAAGGGAAGGGAAGGAAAGGAAAGGAAAGGAAAGGAAAGGAAAGGAAAGGAAAGGAAAGGAAAGGAAAGGAAAGGAAGACTCAAACACCTATGAGTCAATTTAAATTGCAAACTAGGAAGAAAATGGCACCTGGCTCAAAGGGATTGGAAAAATGCCAGCAAAATATACGTGAATCTCCTTTGACTTTTTTTACCAAACTAAAATGCAGGCTGCACTGGATGGACACATTGCCATATTTCTTCTAATTAGCAACATTAATCACTCAAGCAGTACCAAGTGTCATTTCCTTTCACACACTGTCTCAGAGAAATGAGACGGCATTTCACAACAGGCTGAACTGAAGGATGGATGGAGCCAGCATCCCACTATTTCATTGTGTCACACAGCAAGAGCTTCCCCAGTGAATTAGCCCATTGCTGTTTAGGGAAGGTGGGGAACTCTTTCTGTTAGAAATTCACTTCCTATTGGTTTAATTGTAAACTACCAGGCTACCAGAAGAAAAGAGGCAATTTTTGTGGGAGGCCTTTGAGTTCATTGAAAAATCCTGGTTCAAATGTCTGTTCCTCAGCCTGCACCATGAGACTCGGAGCAGTAAGTGACCATTTCTGCAAATGAGCGAAAGATCAAGTCCTTGTCGTCATACCATTATGTGAGACTTCTGATTTATACCTATGATGGACAACATATGGCAGATCTCCAGGTGTGCTTACTGCTTATTGCAGGAAGGTGTAGGTGGTACAAAGGAAAGACTGCTCTCTCCATTGCATTGCCCATCAACCAGGAGACAGTTATGCAACATACAGCTCCTCTCCCCACCCTGCTGCCTTTATGGTACCATACTCCCCCAAAAAGACAGAAATCCCACCCATTACTCCTTTGGTCATTGCAGCAGGCATGGAATGTTTGCACAGGACATCTGAGATCTCAGGAACTACCAGAACAGATGCTTCTCTGTGACTGAAAATGAGACTGTGACTAAAATCTGTCCGTGTTTACTATGGGATTTTGGATTGCTACTTAAATGTAAGCAGCATTCCCAAAATGCATGGATGTGTCATAAGACCCTCTCTTTTCATCAAAAAGTGATTAATCATAATCACAATCAAGTAGCTTTCTTTTCACACTAAAGTTTCTCTTTCAGTACTTTGCTCATTTAGGAAAAATCAGCCCGAGACGAGAGAAGCAGCCATTGCAAGATACCCTTGTATTCAGATCCAGAACAGACATACACCCAGGCAAAGATCTGTTCTGGCCATTCCTCTTTTGAATTAACAAAATGAAGAGAAAAAGCAAGAAATACTTTTTACCTAGTTAAGAAAGGAAGAAATATCTAGGTAGGCAGACCTTGGTCTCTGGCAGCATTCTTGAGGAAAAACATGTGCTTTAACTTCCAGAGGACTGCTAAATTGAGTTCTCCACTCTTTTTTGTTTGTTTTGTTTAGTTTTGTTTTGTTTTTCAGTGAAGCCCCTTCTGAGCCTTCTAAAGAACCATGATAGTTGGTTGTCAAAGTCTGGGCTCTACACATGCCTCAGCTGCCCGTGCCACCTCTTGCTCAGTTGTGTGTGGAAAGCAGTACTATATCTGCAACAGAAGTTTCTCCTCTGTTTCAGTCTAAACCTGGAATCTCTACTGCCATGACAAAGAGCTGCTGTTGCAGTCTGCCTGTGAAGAAGTGCTAGCATCACCTCTGATCTTCTCACTGACTGCCAGGCTACAACAGCAGGGAATAGCTTTGCCTGTGTTAATGGGCAAGGTGTCAAAAAGTATTTTATAGATCTGTATCAACAGCTTTCAACCCCATTCATTCCACTAAAGGCATAAGGGTTGACTTCTACAACCGTCCAAATAATACCTTTTTGAAAGGAAAATGCTCTTGACCCCAGACACAGCGCTGCCGACTCGATGCTTTGCTCAGTTTGTCACTCGAGCTACCAAGAGAGCGCAGTGCAAAGAAAAGACACAAACACTCAGTGGAGCTCTGCATTTTCATTGAAGCAGCTGGTCTAAAATAAAACTCATCAAAGATGAAATTTGTAATTCTCATTCTCATGTCAAATGGAGCCAGCCAAAAATTTTGCCACAGGAGAACATGAGCTGATGAGAAGATACTGCTGGCCAAACTCTCATGTACAGATCAGACAGAAAAATGAAAGAAGCGGGATGGTGTGATGGATGATTTGCTATCACTTTTTGTGAAGGAGAGATTTTATTGATACTGAAGTGAGTGTAATAGTCTAATGGGTTGTCTGCACTTTGGAGTTGCCAGCACACCCTCCATAAAAACAAACTGAGGCATCGTTAAACACTACTGTCTCAATTGTCAAACAGCGTGATTTGTTAATGGGAAGTACAACCAACAGACACACTAAAGAGGCAAAATGAGGATGCACCATAAGTAATGATCTTTGGCAGAACTTAAATATTCAAGTTTTCCTTTCTTTACAGATTAGTTAATAAAAAGCTACCAAAACTGGCATATGTGACACTTCATCCCAAGGGCTGGACAGACCATGAGGAAAAGCAGAAAGGCTATGAGGCAACCTCTTATGGCAAACTCTGGCAATTTTTGCACAGCTAGCTGAGATCTGCCTTTGATGCATCTGGTGCAGGGTTAACATAGAGCAGGGGGAAGGCAGCTGCCAGCTTCCCAGTGTCCTGTGCTCAGTAATGTCAGCAGACATTCACTCCTAACTCCATCTTGATATCTAAATGCCTTTGCTGACAGGGGTCTGTAAGCACTTGGGAGCCTGTGTTTCACTGACAGGCAAAAAGATTTAGTCTCTCATAAGCCTGTCATAAATTGGCAATAACTCTTAAATCACTGTGCTGGTTTCAAAAATCTTTTTTTGATTTATTTGCTTTGTGTGGTTCATGCAGTCCCTCTTTGATAGTCCTTGCTTTTTCAGCACAGCCAGTGAATTTGCAAGTTCCTCTGACAGACCTTTAATTAAAATAAATCACACACAAGTTTGGGCTTTTTATCACCATATATTTTTGGAAGATCTCGCCTTTTTCTTCTTTTGCCTCAGAAGTGCTAACATATTGCTTATTCCTAATTGTTTCAGTTCTCCACCCGGGTACAGATCAATAAAATTCCATGCCCAGATCACTTCTGAAGAAATTGTATTACAGTCTAGAAGGGCTACTATGACTTGTTCCAGCTTTTATGACTACATTTGGCAGATGGAGATAAACAGCACAGGTCATTCCTTTAGTGACACTCTATCATCAGGAACAACTCAGTAGGTCATATAATCCCTCATCTGCTAATTTCAAACTAACCATGAGCACATGTTGAGAGTTTGCATGTGTTAATTAATGCACAGTAATGCCGTGTTGCTTGCCAGCCTCCGCAAAATACACTTCACTTCAAATTGGAAAAAACAAAAAACAAAACAAAACAAAACAAAAAAAAACAAGGTCATACATTCTTCACATGTTTAAGGGAATGTATTCACATTCCTCTTCGTTTTCTCTTCCTGGAGTTTGGGATACTGGATGGAGAGGGAGGCTAGGGAAGGAAGCTGGTAGTCAGTGATGTTGGTGACACCTGAGGGGACACATGCCAAAAGAAAGCTTTATTGCTAGGTCACAAGTGTGTTGTACTGTACAGATGTTTGCCCTTTGTTCTATCTCATTACAGTCATTGCATAGCAGTATGGAGTGCTGAGGTAGGATGGATGCACTGTCAACTCTTGGATATCCAGGGAAAATGATGGATAGCCCAGATGAAGGGGAAAAAAAAAGAAAAAAAAAAAGAAAAGAACTATACAAACAGTTTACTCTGTATGTAAATTAGGCTAGCTTAACACACCATGTTTATCTTTGAAAAAGAAGACATAGAATGACTCATAAATGTAAAGAGAAAAAAAGTTGAGTTTGTTTTACTTTTTAGTATGGTTTAGTTAATTCACAAAGCATGTAATCCACTCATGGATAATAGAGATTTGGCTGTAAAGGAGACATATGAACATTCTTTGAAGGAATTGCTTTAGATAACATTTAGAAACACAGTTAAATACTTCCTATGGTCCTGAAGTATTTATCACAGCAGTATTCTGATCTTTTAAAATCAGTTTAGGGGTGAATATGGTTTTACAAAAGGTCACATTTCTACAATGCAAAAAATTGAATTAATTCAACAGCCTCAGTAGTACCTAGAACAGTGTTGAGCTCCATGAAGATGTGACACCAATCATTTATTTTTTATTTTGTCCCTTCAGGTCTCCCATAGAAGTGAGAGAGGAAGTAGGTATATTGATATGGACTGAGTTCACCTGTCATACCTGAGCCTAATGTTTCGTGGTGGTTACTCCAGAGGGTTGTCTGCTCCTCTCTTCACTTAAGTCCAATGAATTACTTACTCTTCAGCAACATTTCATTTTCTCCATGGTCTAGGAGAGTCCACGTGCAGTGATCTGGTCACTTATGATCACACAGCAAAGTTGCCCTCTATGTAATTCATACAATGTGAGACTTGGGACCAACGGCCAAATGCTGCAAAATGTTCAGTATTCAGCCACATGGAGAGGAACAGTCTAGTGCAGAGCACTTGGGGAAATTCAGTTAGCAATAACTGGGTACCAAATCAGAATCTACTGATTCGTGTGCTTTTGTCTGTCAGCATACCAGCTTTGCATTTATTAAGGCCAACAACCTTTAGTGTTGGTGCAGTACTACTTCTTCGGACTTTAGAAGAAATACCAGCATAGCCTGGAGTTGCAGAAGATGTACTTAACCACAAGCATAGAACTGAGTTGCATAGTTTCCTCCTATATTAAGGTTCCATTTATAAATAGTTTATAAAGCATTAATACATTATTAATAGACATTAACCAACAGTGATAAAGTTTGACAAGTTGTTTATAAACATTGGCTAAGAATTAGCTACACTACCTTCTCCTGCTGTGTTTATAGACTTTTACAGTGTAGATTGCCCATGCCTATAACAAGCTCAGAGCATTCATTAATCACATACTGCTCTTGTAAGAATGTAACCTTAAAATAAAGCCTGGAAAGTTGTTCCCCCATTTGGTTCTGCAAGCAAAGACGCCCAAGAAGTCAGAAGTGGGCTCCTGCACAACAGAGTACTAAAACATAAGTAGTGCCTGAATTTTAATGGTTTTAAAAGCCTTTTCAAAACTACCAGTACTGATCACAAGATGTCTATTGCTCTCAACAGCTTTATTTCCATGATGGCACACAGAAAACTTTGCAGACAACACAGGGATGTAGACAATCATGTGAAACTGAGAAATACTCTTTGCAGAGCGAAGATTACACAAGAGCAAGCAGTCCAAAGACCTTTTCTTGGAAGAACGGAAGCTCAGTAGGCTGTAGATTTTACAGGCAAGAGCAAAACAAGAGTAAAGTTTGAGAGCTTTGCTGAAGTGGGGCTGTATCCAGCATCCTCTGGACTGCAGTAATTGTAACAAGCACTTGTATTCCTGATGGCAGACGTTCTCAGCCATGAGCGTCTATGAACTATTTCCGTGAGATTTGCAGAAAGTGACCAACTCAGAAAAACAGGTCCATGAGTACTGTAGAACAATACAATCCTGTGAGATTTACAGAGGGTCTTCCAGAACTGGCTTAAAGCTTCTCAGGCGCTTGGGCATCACTGACTTTTGCCTGAAGGTGAGAGGCTAGTGCTACACCAAGGCAAAGCTGCTACTGCAATAGGACGCAAAGCAACAGCTGAAATTGCAAAACTGGATTGGAGACTGTTGTTCTTGACAGTAAGGGCAAAGATGGCTGTTGTTGGGAGCTACAACACCCCTAAGCCATCCTCCCTTCAGCAGCACCAGCTAGTGTAACCTGGCATAAAATGTTTTCTCACAGGAGGCAGGGATAGAGATCGTAATGCATACACATTTCATCTGTCCTGTGAGCTCTGCACCCCTCTGAAAAACTTGTCCAGTGACGCACACACTGGCGAAAGGTTGAACCACAGATTTAGAAGCATGTGTCTCTCTGAAAGCATTCTTGAGAGCCATGGGAGTCACTGAGTGGTGGCCCAACAGCCAGCTCTCAGCCAGGGGTACAGCTGCTGCACATGGACCTGCCCCACTGGAAAGCAAGTGACTCCAAGTGTAGCACTGCACTCATTCAGCTGCATCTCCTACTGTCCACACTGGTGTCTTTTGCACAGCATCACACCTTGCCGTGCAGACACAGTCCCTTGCTCATGAGACAGCGTGGATGTCTCTAAGATGCACCAAAGAACCATGCTGTTAGACACTTCTCTTTGTGAAAGCTACAAAAGAAATGAAATTGCTCTTATTGAGGCTGAGATACCATCTCATATTTTACAGCTATTTCCAATGCAATTATTTTTCCTTTGCTAAATCGGAGTGTCATTGCTACTGGCACAGCAGCAAGTGCAAGAGTTAGTGAAAGCCTCTGTATTTATTTAACCAGGGAAAGAACCCTTGAGATGTGTATGTAGCAGATTAGTCAAACTGAACAGAACACGCTGAAAATTACTGCCTTGAGATGTATCCCTTGATTTCTTACTGATGAACTCTGTGCACAAGTTATCAATGCACAGGGAAGGAAATCTTATAAAAGTCAGAGTTGCTTGTAAAAAGTTCTGCAAAAAGCTTCGTAAGTTAAAAGTGTTTAGGAGAAGAATGTGATTCTAGTTTCTAGGCACTATCACAAGACAGATTTACAATGACTCATAAAGTCTTCATTTGATTATATATTGCTGTGTTGTTTTCAGCAGCCCAATCACAGAAGAGCCTGCTGTCTTCATTAATGCCTACTGCAAGCTTTCAGATACTTTCAGACTTGATGGATTTTTTTTTTTTTTTTAATGAACCGTTTCATTTTAGTGGCAACATAGCTGTTTGCTAGTAGCAGATGGAAGTTAAGAGCCAATGCTACTTCCATTCTAAAATGTTTTTCTAAAGTTAAAAGCACACCAGGGTGGAATTTGATATACAGGCCTGGACATATTTTTAACTTGCTGAACTCCATTACTTTATTCCTGGAGATGATNCCAGGGCAGCTGACCTAAACCGACCAAAGGGATATTCCATGCCATATGATGTCACACTCAGCAATAAAAGCCGGGAAAGGGAAGGAGAAGGGGGGGCTGTCGTTGCGAAGATGTCTGTCCTTCTGATCAACCACTGCGGGTATTGAGGCTCTACGTCCCAGGACGTGGCCGGGCATCGCTCGTTGGTGGGAGAATCTTGTTTTCTCTTTTCCTCTGTGCTTGCGCACAGGCTTTGCTTGTACATATATATGTATTTGTTGTTGTTTTTTTCTCTTCCTCTTCTCTAATTAAACTACCCTTATCTCAACCTGTGAGTTTTTTTTCTCCCCCTCTTCCTTTGAGGAGGGGGAGTGAGAGAGCGGTTGTGGTGGAGTTCAGCTGCCCAGCAGGGTAAAACCACCACAATGCTATGTATGAAAGTACCAACCAACATTTTTAGACCTCTTCCTGCAGAATAATAGTTTAATTTTTCAGTCACTTAATCCCTTGTATGGATGGCTGCTCTCAGTAATTAGTAGGCAAATACAAACAGCTGAATTATTTAACTTTGCAAAGTGGCTGCTGTTAAGCTTACTATTAGTGGTTGAACTGTGCAAGCATACATGCACTGAAATTCAGGGCAGCAACAAATGTCAAGTAAACAGCAATTATCCCACAAATATTTGGCATTTTATGTATTTCTCATGTGAACGTGAGAATCATTTTAGGAGAGTTGCAGTTTTTAAGGAGGATGAGGTTAAAAAAATGCCCAATAATAGCAGTATTAACAGGTTAGACTCATCTATGTGTTAGGATTTGCTACCTTCCCACAGACTTCCGAGAAGAGTAGCTTATGTATTGCATACCAGGCTTTGTGAGTAATGACAGGCTGTCCTTTTTCAGTCTGTGATATCCTGCAGGTAAGTCTGAATGATAGATACATTTTCATGCAAAGCTGCAGGTAAATACATATAACTGGACAATTACTCTTTCAGGCAAGCTCTACAGTTCAGGATGTGCTTACAAGGCTAGAACTGTGAGAGAAATTAGGAGTGATACTGCATGGTCTGTCTGGTTTATGTTATCATTTTTTGATGTCAACCATGCCTCCAGCTGAGACAGAAACCTATACATGACCACTGTATTTGTTCGTAGCGTCTGGATAATGATATGTGTTTGTAGAGAATTTCATTTGTGCAAGTCCAAGAACCTTCCTGTGATTTGGCATCTGAGAAGAGTCAGTGCAACTTTTAGGGATGTAAGTCTGCCCAAGGAGTCATGAAGCGCATGGATAAGGGTGATGAGGAACAGTGTGATTCACAGAAAGCTTTTGACATCCTCAGTGAAGGTCTGAAAGAAACTAATATCTCTTCAAAGGTCCTGTGAGGGGCCAGTAACTGGCTGATAGGTAAAGAACAAAAGAATACAAACAGATGTTTAGCTTTCACAAAAACAAAGCGCTTGTGTAGTTCTGTGAAGCTCTGTGCTAGGATCTGTAACATATTTATCTGTAATCAACAAAAGGTTGTTGAAGATGAAGTCACTGACAACACTGAAGCACTATGTTTATGATATTATTTTATGCAGAGCATCACATGCAAAAATTGATCCCAAGTCAGTGGATGTTAAATGTCACTGCAGGTAGGAATCACAGAATCACAAAATCACTGAATCATTTAGGCTGGAAAAGACCCTTAAGATCAAGTCCAACCATCTTCTAACACTACCTAGTCCACCACTAAACCATGTCCTTAAGCTGTACATCCAAATGTCTCTTAAATACCTCCAGGGATGGCGACTCCACCACTTCCCTGGGAAGCCTGTTCCAATGCCTAAACCTGTTCTGCAAAGAAATTATTCCTAATATCCAATCTAAACCTCCTCTGGCACAACTTGAGACTGTTTTCTTGCATTCTATCATGCGTCACCAGAGAAAAGAGACCAATAGCCTCCTCACTGCAACCTCCTTGGAGATAGTTGTAGAAAGTGATGAGATCTCCTTTTTTTTTTTTTTTTTCCCCAGAAAATAAGAATCCTGGAAATAATAATCCTGACTTTACAGACCCAACAACAGGTTAAAACATTAGCTCTTGCCAGTCTGGGGAGAGATCTAACGGCCATGACAAGCTTATGAAAACGTCATTCAATACTCAGGTACAGTCAAAAAGGTAAACTGGACATAAGTATTCTTAGGAGAATCCTTACGCCCAGGGAGTAAAATCTGCAAACACTACTTCACACTGCACAATTTAATTTATTAATGCCACCAAAAGCAGACCCACACCTTGTCACATGGACCACCTGTAAAATGGCAAGAATATCCATTTTTTATTATATACTTTACATACTTTCTCCATTTCAGAATATCTGGGTTGTACATGAATTTAAGGTACACATGAGGAACTACATAACTCACCACATATCTGTAGGATCTAGGTCAGTCAACACATAATACCTGCACTTCTGCTAGTTAAAGCTACTTTATTACTTGCTGCACAAGAGGCTGCCAGTTTCTAGTTTCAAAATACACCCCTTCAAATTCCACTATCAACCTCAGGAAAGGCAGTCAGACACAAAAATAAACTATGAAGAAAAGAAACAGAACAGAAATCAGCCTCACTAATAACTTCCAAATGGCTGAAGAGCAAAGATCCAGAGAAGATGGGCAGGTATGAAGCAAGAGAAAAACAAGCAACAAAATCTGCACAACCGTGTAAAAACAAGCAAAAAAATGGACAGGGACAACCACGCACTTTCTGTTCTTTAAGGGCTCTGTCATTGCTGTTATGGAAATATAAGCAGTGTTACTCTGGTTAAGAAGAATAAGTTGTGCATGAAACTGTCCAGGGCACTGTGGAAGTCTCACGTAGAGATAGCATTAAGATTTTAATTTCTTGAATTCCTATAAAACTTGTCAGAAGAAAATAAGCTGATTGTCTAAGTGTCTTTTCAGCTTGATCTAGCAAAGCTGAGGTAGAAGTAAAACAGATTTAATTTTCACATTATGCAAAAATAAATAAATAAATAANTAATAATAATAATAATAAAATGTTCTGCAGTTGCTAGACGCCCTGGTCTTGGTTTGGCAACCTTATAAACCCCAATTGGTAGAAAACCATACATGGACGTGGTTGGTGAGTCAGTGTAATTCAGCCTTCCTAACTAGTCAATGGAAATAGCTCTAAGTCTTCTGATTGAGAATATGACCTTTTTTTTGGCCTTGACTAGGATCAGAGCTATGAAAAATTAACATCCTTGCTACATGGCAGTGTCAGTAGACCTGAGTAATTACTCCTACTCCTACTCACATGAGGTAGCTACAGGTTTCTTCTTATTTTCTTCTGTGTTGGCTACACTGGAAATGAACAGGGAATGCTGATCTCCAGCACCTGCATTCAACAGTCAAGTTGCATGGAAGGACCTGCATCTGGGAATATTATGATTAATAATTATGACAAGGAGTTCTTATGGTAAAAGGTTTCTGAACATCTCTAAGACATCTGAATCACAATGTTATTCATGATGTGCAACCTAAAAACTGACAACTAAATACAGGGTTAAAGTCAACCTTCTGCAAAGCTTTGAAGGATGCTGTCCCACAAGGCTGCAAGATTGTTTAGTTGCCAGCTACCAATGAATAACTAGTCTTAGTCACTATCCAGTGACTCAGCCTGCAAAATGCCTAGAGGCTGTCACGTCTTCCATGGATACTAGTGAATAAACCTTCACATCTGGCAACCAGGACTTCTTTTAGGCAAGGTGCCGTTTTATGAAACAGCCTTTGGACACAGTGAAATGGTCCCTAATAGGTACAATGTGAGGTCATGGCAATCTAGGGTATCCCTTATCTTGGAGATACAAGCTGTGCTAAGCACAAATTTGGAACAAGGACAGGGAAAGCTCAGAGAGCTCAACAGCTCTGTTTGGATCAGATCTTTTCACCACCTCCCTCCCATCCTGTTGCTAAACTAGGGCAGGGAAATCTTAGTCTAAATGGTTTGCCCACTTTACCGACCTCCTGTGTGAAACTGTAACATAAAAGAGAAACAAACCCTGCAGGCAGCTCAGTCAGTGATGTTCAGAAATGCTGGGAGGTGCATGATGCTCAGCCACGACCATCTGTGCTCTTCAGGTCTCTTTTGTTGCAGTTTCAGCCAGGGGTGTGGTGGAGGGCAGTCCCCAGTTACAGAATGGTACAGATAACCTCGGTACAGATGTAATGAGACTGGAAAAACTCTGATATGCCTTGAAGATAAACACGGCAAGAAACAAACTCACCCCACCTTACAAACAGGACGATAGTCTCCTGACACACAGATGGGATGGCACAGATACAACTCCTAACTTACTGCCATCTTCCTGCATGGGCTGCTGCTGGCATTGTTGAGCAGAAGGACAGGATGCAGCTCTGGAGCACAGATTACCAAAGACTGGCTTCTGTCATTTGGTGGCTGCTGCTGCATTGTAGTGGAGTTCAAAACAGCGTACATGTAGATGTGAACTCTTATCCCTGCCCACTGCACTACCATGCTGTTCGGGGACACCTGCCAGCTTCTGCAGCTAAAGTCTGTGGAGACGACTACAGCAGAACTACCAGCAGCACTCAGATTCACTGCTACAAACTTTCCACTTTCTGTTCTTGCAAAGTCCTCCTAGATACATGCATCTTGGAGATAAAGTATCTGGCATTTCTGTTACCACTAAAACTTCCTGACAGAATTACAGCTGTATTAGTTACAAATGCGAGATTAGCAAGATCTATATTTTAAAAGTCAAAAAGAGCAAGCCTCTTGATCTCAGCATATATGTTGCATGGACAATTACACAAGAAGAACGTTAAGTTTGCAATACTAAGCAGTGAAATATTGGATAATGCCTGAGTCCCCATTTTGGTTGTTTTTCTGTGGATGGATCATGATTCAGGTTTCAACAATCTGACCTCAAATTTACTTAATGCTTGGAAGAATAGTAATGTGACTTTTGCAGTAAGAATATATTGTTATTTCCCTCTCTGTTTCCCAAGAGTGGAAGTTTCACCCCTTCTGATATTTACACAGTTCTCTTTCTCCAGTTTTCCTTCATTATCCAGTAGTTGCTCAGTATTTAAAATCTGATGAAAATGAACTGCTATTAATTTCCTCAATTATTATGGCTTTCATTATTATATTATCTGAAAGCTTCAGAAACATGCAATTATCACCGCAATGGCACAGGAGGCTATTATCCTGTTCTCACAGAGAAGGATGAGATGCACTGAAATAATCATATATTTCAGGTGTGCTGTTTGAGATAAATTGGATCTGATTTATCACAGAAGTTAGTGTTACACAGAACTATGTGATCCAGACCCAGTTCAGTGTGATTTTCCAAGTACTAAGCACGCTGATAAATCAAACTAATAGCTCTCAAACATAATCTCCTCTCCTCTCCTCTCCTCTCCTCTCCTCTCCTCTCCTTTC
>VXAA01006165.1:27600-55076 GCA_013399115.1 Anseranas semipalmata | reverse complement strand
GAAGGGGAAAGGGGAAAGGGGAAAGAGAAAAGAGGAAAGGGGAAGGGGAAGGGGAAGGAAAGGCGAAGGGGAAGGGAAGGGGGAGAAGAGAAGAACCCCACCACGACTCCTTTTTAAACCAGGCAAGCATGGTCTCTGAATTTAGTTTTTCATTGGCTAGGGAGAGAAAATGTGAATCACTGCTCCCAGAGCTTGAGTCAGCCTTGCTCAGCAGGCTGCAAAGCACATCTTTCACTCTCAGTGTTACTGACATATCTATGTTGCTTTCTGGGCAGATGAGGGACTTCTTGTGACTTAAGGGGACCTGTGAAGAAGGAGAAGCTCACCACGTGAAGTAGCATTACCACTGCCTCCACCTTCGCTATTTCAAGTGAGGGGGCAAGAGTGTTAGAGATAATTGCTAGCTATCAAGGGGATGTCAGAATGAAAACTTCAGGACATGGTAGAGGAACTAAAACCCCCTCAGCCCTCCCAATCTTCTTAAATGACAAATGCAAAAGAGTTGGGGAAAGAAAAAGGAGCAGACATTGAAAAACATCAAAGAAAATATTTTTACCTATTACTGTAGCTTTTGAGGACATTTCTAGAATCAGCAGGCGTAGAAGCACCCCACATTTTTAGGGATATTGCTTTGCCATTAATTCAGGAAGTGGCATATGGGCTATGCTACCATTTCTGTCATTATATCACCATCACCCAAAGCCAAGTTACTTGGCTTAATGGACCTTTGATCTGACTTTGTTTATTGGTAGTTAAGTCCAATTATAAGCAAAAGAAGGATTTCCAAAGAAGGGTTTACGAGATTGGAATTACGTGCATACCAAAATCTTATGGAGAAGAGAAACAAACAATTCAGTGACGTGTCCTCATTGTGTTCCCAAATGTTTGCAACACTGGGCAATTTTATATTTACTTTTGAAAGTATCTCATGCGTTGTCCACCTCATCGGCCTCATAGTCAGCATAACACAGTCTGCATTTGTGCATCAGCTGATATTTGTCCAGCATGGAAATCCCTTTGTGACAAGTTTAGGAGATGTAAATTCAGTTGAAGTAGGAGGAACTTAGGGGGAACGTCTCCCAGCAACTCAGATAACATTTCATTAAATAGGAGCATCCTCATTTTTACTTCAAAACACAGCAGCTCCACTGAAAAGCACAGAAATAGGTCTATCCTGAAAAATGCACACTGGTATGAAGATACATAACTTAGTCATAGCTGCCTGAACATCAGGCAGGAGTATCTATCAGGTTTCTGAGGTCTGTTAGCATTATACTAGGTTTCCATGGCCGTAGAACTGCCTACCAGCTTCTGGTTAGCTGGCTTGAAGTTGATTCAGTACTTTAATACTATGCTGTAGTCTGTAGAGAAGCCTGGACATAATCCTTGGAAGTACAAAGAAAAAAATATCAAAGCCCTCAGAAATCATGGAAACCACCCCCCACCTAACCACTATCAGGAGTTCCAACATTTTATAACCCTTTCATAACTCATTCAAAGAATAATGCTTTATTTCACATTCAGAGCTAGGAAACCATTGTACTTTACAAGGCACAAAACAGTAGTTCATTGTTTTTCTAATAAAAATGTCAAATCTGTGATTTAATGAAAATGATTTATTCCCAACTGAGAAGCCTAGATAAAGAAAGGATGATAATTGGGGATGCTGTGTGGTATGATCCCAATTTCCCCTGAAAACGCAGCGTTGGAGGATAGATGATGTTTATATTAGAATGCAGCCAAATTTTATAAGCGTACATTTTGCTTGCTTATGCATTGTGACTGCAGTCTTACTGTCTGGTGATTAACCAAAATAAGCAACTCCTTCTCCATCCACACACTGTTTTAAAAGCCTACAAATAAATCTTTTTATAGGTGAGGCTGGAGGATTGTCAAAAGATGTCAACAATTCACAGTGGCTAAGAATTTAGGAATAAGAACAGATTTGTGCTAACAAGTTGCCAAGTACTCCCAAAGGACTCTGCTCCAATCTCCACCATATAAATACTGCAAAGTGTATCCATGAAGTTCCTTAAGGCAAACACACATCTTCATGTTGCCATTCTCATCAGACCAATTGTGTGTAAATTAAGAAGAATGCATTCAATTTTTTGTTTTGTGCTGTTGTACTAGGTATGCTAATGTTTGACCTCAGAACTGACACATACATATACACTCCTGTTTCCTCCCTCTGGAACTGAGATTTTGCCTAGCATAACTAACCCCTGTCCTAGCAATGCTCACCTCTGTCTTATCAGAAGGATGTGCTTTGCAGAAGGAATAAGCTCCTGTTTTGGCTTCTGGTATTTTGACACACCTGTATATCCAATTCTGGTAGTGTCACCACAAGTTTGAGAACATGTATTGCGCTCTCTAAAGTTCCTTCTATTTGCAGTTACCATTTGAAAATCGCAGCCTTCTTTTTGCTCAACTTCTTTTGCTCAACTTTCCAGATTTGAGAACTTTTGAGATAACCTGTGGAATGTCAGGCTCTGAGCTCCAACTCTTTCCTCCTTCCAGGATGGAAAATACAAATCTCCATGAAAATAGTCAATCTTTTAAATCACACAGTTTTAAAATAAATCTTAGGATTCTGGGCAGGGGAAATACTTGTTAATTATAAGTGCTTCCATTTTAAATGTAGACTTCCCAGAAACTGATTCTCTGATTTATTAGGTCACAATTATAAATACCAACCTAGTACTAAAGAATATATTCTGTCAGTGCTCTATGAACCTTTGGACATGCACAAGGAGCAAAACAAACTGAGTAAGAGAAGCTAGTAAAGACTGAACTGGAAATGGGGAATCCAACAAAGATCAGTGACAGGCAAAAAGAAAGCCTGTTAATAAAATGTGTGTGTCACTACTAGGGCTGCTTCGGGACTTCCCACAAACATTATTCAAACAGAAAATCATATTTTGGGGCATCTCTGAAGAGAAATTCTGTTGGGAAGCATTCTTTTTGTCATAATATTTTTCTGTTACGCATACTTTATGTACGAAGAATGGGTATTCATCTCTACTTGTCTTGCTGACATTTTTGTCATGGGGGCGGGCAGGGTGGGGGGGAAGGGTTTCTTTCCCCTCACCTCCATTTCCTGTCCAGAACTAGTAAGTCTGTCTAGACAGGGATGGTTAAGGAATTTAGCCACTTCCCAAAAGCCCCATAAGCCTTTATCACTCATGATTAACACATAGCGTTTACATAGCTATGTCAACCTTAACTTTCCTTCTTTGTCTACTTCTGTAATGGAAATACACTGCTGACATTTGCTTGTTTATTGACTAGATGGTAAAGATGTCGAGGACGACTCAGTCCCAGCTGTAGTGAGTTGTGTCAGTGCTTCAGACATTTTCTGCAGGGGTGGCTGCAACTGAAAGACGTGTTTCAGATGAACTGCGTTGATCAGTCCTTTAGTTGTACTGACCATTTCTATTTTCTTAAAAAATCAAGGAATCCATTAGCAAAATATTTGTTACAATACAGCATGCGGAGTGAAAATTTCAAAGATGTTTGCTTCATAAAAATGAAATGATACTTTTTTGCAAAGTACTGAAAAAAACCATATGAATAGCTAGAAATGCAAAGGATCATTGCCAGTCCCACTAGCATGGACACCTTCATCCCTTGCTCTGATGTTGTCCAAAGTGTACTACTCATCTTTAAAATGTACTCAAATTTATTCAAATGTCAGAAAATGAAACTTTATTATAAAACTTCTCAGACTTTTCGTCATTTCTAGGATAAGCTAGGTAGAGAAAGGACTCAGCCTTAATGCTATCCCTGCTAGAGCAATAGACAGCGTAGCTGAAGCAGAACAGAGGAAGACAGCTTCTGCAAAAGGAAAAGCTTAGTACAGACTTCTCACTCTGGTCAGGAGCAATCAGAGACCACATTCAAAGAAAAAAAAGTGGTCTGGAAAAGCACACTGAAGTCACTACTCTTTGCATGGTCTGTGTAACAAAACCACAATCTGGGCAGAAATAGTGCAGAAAGGAAGTCAGTTTTTACTTCCCCTTGGCTTTCTCTCATGGACTTTTTCTTTCTCACAGCCTTGTTGCCACATACCTGTGTACTCCTCAGCCAGAAAACACCTCTGCTTAATCCTGTATTACTGCTGACTTGAAGCTTCAGCCTTTTACAACGTACTTGTATGCAATACTCTTGCTATTATTCCTAATGGTAATAAATATCAGTAATTTTTTTAATCGATTTTTTTTTTTTTTTAAGCCAAGAGCTAGAGAGCATTTATTCTGTTGCAGTCACTCACAATAAACGGAGTCAGCAAAAGTAATAGCAGACATAAAGAGGAGGAGGGGAAAAAAGAGAATACAAAATATCCAAAAGCCATGTGTTTCCAATACAGCAAGACTCTTGCCATTAGCTGATCTGGTGCTGAACAGGGCGGGTACCTGAGCCTTTGTTAAGGACTGTGGAATTTGATTCTCACAGTCTCAGGAAGTTTCCACAAAGCAGAGATGCAGCAGGGAGATGACTCTGGGAACATGAGTCTCACTACTGGGAGTCTATATGGAGCTTCAGACCTGCTGATTTCAGGAGGTTTCAGCACAATACCCTTGGTTTAAAAAAAAAAAAAAAAGCATGAATTTAAAGAGAGAAAGTGATGATGAGGGAAATGAAGATCATAAGCATGAATTTAACAATCTAATAAAGCAACTGGTCCTTTAATCATCTTACCCCAAGGCACATTACAATACTGGGAGAGCATCCATGAACCCTTTACTTGGCTTCGGATTGGTTCCCATGACAAGCACGAGGCAAACTTTCACTCCTTTCATATCAGCACCCAGATGAACAATTACCAAGGGCAATACTGGGGAAGAAAGGAGCTTCAGAACTGCACAGGCCTACATCCTGCCAGGTGCTGAAACCCATTTACTTCAGGCAGGATCAAAATACCTGCACACTTGCGATTACCTGAGCCCTTGTGTGTTCACTTCACAGAATCACAGCGTCACAGAATGTTAGGGATTGGAAGGGACCTTGAAGATCACCTAGTCCAATCCCCCTGCCGGAGCAGGAACACCTAGATCAGGTCACACAGGAACGCATCCAGGCGGGCTTTGAATGTCTCCAGAGAAGGAGACTCCACAACCTCTCTGGGCAGCCTGTTCCAGTGCTCCATCACCCTCACCATGAAGAAGTTTCTTCTCATATTTAAGTGGAACCTCCTATGTTCCAGCTTGCACCCATTGCCCCTTGTCTTATAATTGGATGTCACTGAGAAGAGCCTGGCTCCATCCTCCTGATACTCACCCTTTACTTCTGCTCTCCCTGCCTGCAGTGCTCTGATTCTTGTCCCTGGGCATGCAGAGAAACTGGGGAAATGCTTCAGAAAACACCTATTTTATAGACAGCATGACAACTTTACTACCGGCCTTTTCTCTGACTTCTTCATATATCAAATAAAACCAGCAAATAATTAAATATTAAAATGCATGGACTGAACAAGACTACAAACAATGTTTCTTCAATTCTATACAAAGACAGTAGTGATTTTGGCCTCTCATTTACACCTGTATGAGAAGTATCTGAAATTCAACTAACTGAATAATTTGCATATATATATAAGCTTGCCTTATACTTTTTACTAGACATACAAGTTTGTATGATGTGTTTTTTTCAACAACCTGACATTAAATCTTGATCCCTTCTCTGACACATTAAATGCTACAGTATTTGACTGCTAAATGTATGTGCACTGAGGATTAAAAACTAATTTATTTTATATGATCTGAACTCTTGAAAACAAGCAGACATTAGAAACGCTAAAGGTGTTTAGCCGTCTCCTGGATAAATACACTGAGGCAGTGTCCCAGTGAAGTAGTCATCTGACAGCCTCCAAATCTAAAAAAATGTTGAACTGAGTCAAGGAACGAGCCACTGTCAAAGACAGCGCTCCCTCTGTGAGGCAGGCACTGGGCACTGGAGGTTGGAAGCATCCTGGAGAGGAGCTCCAAAGCCTGGACGTCCCCGCTGTAGCTTTTCTAACATGTCTTCTCCCCTCCTTCTCTTCCATATTAACATTCTGGCTGCAATGAAAACTTGTGAGTATGAGCATTACAGGCTCAAAGCCAGTCTGTGGATGTATTCGCTCCCCTTCCCCAGGTGAATTATTTTGAAATTTTCATTATTTAATTGGATTTACGTATTTTCCTCGGTGGTCGCTGGGCTCAGAATGGGAGAATAGGAAGTAAGGTAGGAAGAAGAACAGGTAAGTTGTTGAATAGCTTAATGAAAATTTATTTTTATACATATATACAAATATATGCACAGAAATACATACACATATATAAAGTTATTCAACATGCCTACCTACGTAAACAGTGCAGAGAACATTTTCTTTTTTCTTTTCTTTTTTTCTTTTCTATTTTTTTCTTTTTTCTTTTTTTTCTCATTTCTTTTTTCTTTCTTCTTTTTCCTTTTCTCTTTTTTCTCTTTTCTTTTTCTTTTTTTCTTTTTTTCTTTTTTCTCTCGTGGCTATGTGTCAAAATTAGAAGGTTTTCTCCCAGTCAATTTACTGCTCAGCATTAATAGGCCTACAAGTGAATCTCTTCAAGGAGAATTATAAAAGGCTTGGACACATGCTTAAGTATAAGCGATTAAGCTCTTCCTTTGTTCAGCCACGTGTATAAGCATGTGTCTTACTGTCAAAGCACTCTTACACCTCTGAGTAGTCAGTAAGGTATAGGCATGTATTTTGAGGAGATGGCAAAAAGCTTTGTGAGTTGGTGCCATTGTGAGGATGATGTAGGAAGATGTAGATGATGGAGAAAAGGCCATTCTGGGCTCCCAAAGTAATGACTGGCATTCCCCACATTCTTGAAATGAAAAATGCAATTTTCAAAAATGTCAAAATGCCTGAGAAGCATGCATCCCATCAACCTGCAAAGCCTCTTGGGCTTTTTAGTGCGTAAGAGCATCTGAACATTTTCTCTTGTTTTACCATCTCACTGGTTACTTCTCAGACACATGTTCTGCCACTTCCCTAAGGCTGGTATCACAGTTCAGTGTATTTCCAAGATTTTCTTCTCTACAGATGTCAGGAATAGGTAGCACACAAAGGACTCCATTCACAGCTGCAGAAGTCTGGGACTTTGGCTAATTATGTCAGCACAGCTCCCTCTGCTGCTTCAGTACAAAAAGATTTTCTTGCACACAGAAGCTTCAGTATCAATGTATTGTAACAGAATTCATATCAAATGGCTTGCAAAAGAAAATTTTAATGGCAAATTTTTATCTGTAGCTTTTTGGATTTATGAAATCCAGCTAAGAGATTCTGGATTTTGCTGTCTGTTTGCATATGCAGAGCTTATATAGTAAAACTGACATTGGAAAAAATGTTTCAATCATCCTTTTGCCAAAAACAAATACAAAACCAAACCTGGCTTCTACAAGATCCCCTCAGAAGTGCCTTTGAACCTTACAAAGAACCTGACAAGAAAGAACTCACGAGTGGATAAAAATCAAACAAATGTGTCAGTTTCAAGCTGCTAAACTTTATTTTAGAAGTCAGAAAGTGCTCTGAAGAGTTTCCTCAATGAAATTATTTCTAGAGGAACATTCAGGCTCAACCCAATGAACCAAAGACTGTCCAATCAAATAACTGTCCAACACAGGAATACTTCAGTGAGTATATGCTAAAAAATAAATAATAATAATAATAAAAAAAATAAAATAAAAAGAAGTCCAGAAGCCTTTTCCTGGCATATTCTTGGACTTGTTGACTTCCTTCCCAATAATTCTGTTCCTGCAAAAGAAATGTTTCAATAACTGTTCTAAGGAAACCAGCATAAAGCTTGCTCTGTGTTCGCCTTAGACTGCAAAGTAGTTTGCTTCTATAGGATTTTGCAGACTTTACCACCACACTCAGCAGTGTGGAATGTCCACAAGAACATCTGACATATCATTTGTATCACTCTTCTTATATTTATATCTTACCCTTTTTCTTTCACTCCTCTTTGTCAGTCCAAGCTCCTAGCCAAATCTTTAGACACAGTTCCACGTTCACCATTGTTGGCAGGATTTCTTTTTTTTTTTTTTTTTCAATTCAGTGTAATTTCTTTTTGCTATTTTTGTGTTTATATGCCTAAAGCTAACCACTCTTAAGTTTTTACTGAACATGGGCGTCAGCAACATAAGCTCCAGCATATTTTGC
Organism: Anseranas semipalmata; assembly: GCA_013399115.1. Lineage (NCBI taxonomy): Eukaryota > Metazoa > Chordata > Aves > Anseriformes > Anseranatidae > Anseranas > Anseranas semipalmata. The sequence goes on along the minus strand of VXAA01006165.1, from coordinate 46,894 downwards.
ACAGATATTTACTTCCCTGTCTGTGTTTTACTAGTAGTTGTAAATGAACACTTCCTTGCTAATTTAGTTCAGATTTCTTCCACTTTTATCAAAGATTTGTTTTTTTCATTTTGGGGGAAAGAAGGAGAATAGGTTCTGTTACCATGATACATATCTAAATGTATGAACAAATATGTCTCTATGCTATTAATGCAGTGAATCTTGATGTACAGTTCAAGCTAAATTTGTAAATAGTTGTGCGACATTTCTGGAGTTTCCACTCCCTCTGTTTCCTGCACACATGGCTGCACCAAGGCTTTGTGCTAGACTGGCAGTGCTGGCCACAGGTACCAATGAAGCACAGTTCAGTGTTGAACCTAAATCCAAGTGCTGTGTATCGGAGACCCTCGATTTCAGCTGCTAATCTGTAGTGAATGAATTAATTCTCTTATCTCTCATCCCATCTCTGTATGTGGATGATGAAGATGCCAAGTGATAGTTGAAGCACGGAGCCTGTGCCAGAGGATGGGACTGAACCAGTATCCAACACCAGTACTTTGGCTTCTGGACCATCTTTTCCCTTTTCCTGAAATACACCGAAGGACAATGCTGAGATAAGGCTGAGATAAGTTGAAATGCTGTCTTCAAGACCAATTTACTGCTTCTGTGGAATGTGTTGGGGTACTAACACCTGACTAAAAAATAGATAATACGCCTCCCCTTCAGCTCAGCAGTGCTTTACTGCCAGGATGCCAGGAAGCAGAGAGCAGCAAATAATCCATGGGGAAAGAAAAATGGGACAAGATCAATGATGGGCCCCCTTCTGGCTGCAGTTTGGGGTGAGGGGATCTCTACTCCCTTTCTCCCTCTGGCATGAAGGGGTAAGAGAAAACAGTGTGAGCATGCTCAGAGCGTGCTCCTTGCTACAGAGCATGCAGAACCTGCACTGCATGGCTCTCCTGCTGTTCCAGGACTACAGCCATCAGAGGTGATGAGGTGTAAGCAGGAGACAGCCCTTCTGGGGCATCCCCTTACTGAACAACTGAAAGACAAATGTGTGCATGGAGCCACAGCAATTTTCCCAGGGTTGTCTTCTGCAAAGCCCTGAATTTGTAGCCTGCTTCCAATGCCCATGAAAAATGAACATTGAGGATGGAATAGCAAATAAAACCTCTGTGATCAAAGAGAACCCCCTTTCCTCTGACCTTGGCTTAAAACAAATGCAATCCACCAAGTACTCAAAGTCATTCACAAAATGTTCCTGGTGTGAGAGGCAATAGCACAGAGCTCCTTGTCTTTCCCTCTGCCTCCCCACTTTCTGTTGGGCATGGGTAATTTCATTCATAAGAGGGGTGACTCACAACGAAACCATCCCAGCTGTGTGGAAGCACTACTGCCAGCCCACTTCCCTGGCACTGCTTCTGCTTGTCCCCCCTGACAATATTGTCAAGTTTGTAGAGCAGAACTTGGGGGCAAAGAACACCAGAAAAGTCAATACGCCTCTGCTTTAACATGTCTGGACAAAGCCACAGCACAGTTATTGTTTTTCTTCCTTTTGGTCAGAAACAGAGTTTGCTTGAAACTGCAGATTTTTTTTTTTTTTAATGTAATATTGCAAATGAAGGGGATTTTCAAGTTAGAAGGCACTGTCAGCGCTCTTTGATCAAAAGCACAATGGAAGTTGATTACGCCCTAGCCTAACAACAGTGGCTTAGTCCTTAGTAATATCATAAACAGAGAACACCCATCAATATTTGGGTACAGAATGCTGAGGGAAATGCCCTGTTGATAAGCTCCAACTTGCTTGAAACAGCTCTTTAGCAATATGGCAGCACTCAAAGAATGCCAAAAAGCACAGTGAAATTGAAACCTTGTCAAGTACTTTGCAAATAAATCAAGGATGTCAAAGCATGGAACATATTTTGACAGGAATATCCTTGTAAAATATTGCATGAGTTACTATTAAACACATCGCACTGCAGCACCTATGAAGTTACTGTATCAGTGACACAAACATATTGGCAAACCTTGAAGGCCATGCTAACTTGCAATTATTTATTGCTTTCCAGTTATAGCCAACATAGGATCCAATCTGCCTAATGAGTACGGTTGTGTATTTTATTCCAGGTTGTCTTTCTTTCCAGAAGACTGCCTTCTTCTGAAAACAACTGGGAACAGAATTGACATGACTAGCTATCTTGGGTTCTTCCTGGTTCCCTTGGACCTTACAAGAGTCTGCGTCAGGAAGGCTAACCAAAACATCCCCTGCAACTCAATTTATGTGAACAGCACAGACCGGTGCTTCTTTAACTTATGAGGCCCAGGCCTCCAAGCTTCCCAGGAATGTCATGAAACTTTCCAATTGGATTAATTGAGAATATAGTAATGATAACATAGTCCTTCCATATCATAGCACACAGGTAGCCCTCTGGAAACAACTACCAGAAGCCATTCTTTTCAAAGTGTTGAAATGCCTATGTCTGCAGAAATATGCCAGAAAAAGCTCCATGTTAGATGTACTAACTTCCCTAATTCCACTGAGAGATATTTAAATGCATTTAAGATAAATTAATGTATTAAGATAAATTAATGCACTTAAATATTGATCTTCCTCTTGATCTGTGTGTGGTACCTGTTCCCTGATTTCTCAGACATGAAAAGCCTTTCTTACCACTGTTACCCTCCTTCAGGCCCTGATTTGGTAAAGAGCTTACCTACATGAGCCTCAGGAGTGCTCTCTTTCCCTGCACTGGGCCAGAGGGGAAGAACCTGCCCGGACCACAGGGAGAGCAACAGGGCAGACAAAAGCAAGGACAAGGGGTAGCAAAGCTGAAGGCTGCAGAGGGGATATCCGGGGGAACAGGAAGACACGGGAGGTGGGGCTGTCACTGTGAAATGCTGTGTCCTAACTTGTGTACTCCACAGAGATGAATGGCCCTTTCAAGGCAGCACTAATTTGGCTGCTTCTTTCTCGTTGCACATATGTAAACAGTGGATGTGCTACATGCCTTGACTCATGGCAGTATGGCTTGTGGCATTGGCTGAGGGCGTTGGCCCTGCAGTGAGGCAGTCTAGTGCCTAGTCTTTGCCTTCTTGAGATGACTAGCTCACAGTCAAGGAAGCGGATTGGGCAGTCCTTGTGCAGAAGCACAGGATGCAGAGCAGGGCAGAAAGACTTTCTAGAGGAGGGTATATCCTCTAGTAAACCCTGCCTTAGCAGCCCAACCAGCCCATCACTGTGCTGGATGAAGAAGCCACTCCCTCACAATGAGGTGATGTGGGACAGCTTGGGACAAAAAGACATGTTCTCCAAATATCTGCAGCCTCTGGCAATTTCCTGTTGCACACAGACCATGCTGCTCAGACATAGATTATTCATAACCGCACCCTCCTGGTGAATAACATGGAGCAGCAATGGTCAAGGCTCTGTCATCACAAGCAATCTTCATCGAATAGGAGAACAAAAAGCTTCTAGTCATTTGAGGAGAGCTGGTCCTGTACCAGGCCTAGGCTAAACTGTAACTTTGCAAAGGATATCCTGGTTGAGATCAGTTAGCGAAGACATGTGGATCCCTCCTAGACCTTTTGCTCTTCTGTTTTGTGGTGGTGGTGCTGTAACAGAAACCCACCATAATTATAGCATGAGGATTAGGACTGTCCTCACTCCCCAGACATCAATACTAAAGCCATGGCACACCCTGGAGATCCCCAGCCACATCAGTCCCCTGCCAATTTGCAACTTCTGTGTCTCAGTTCAGCTGTAATGAAAACCACATACCCATTAGCCCATGCTGGAAACAGGGAAGAAGGTGTCTTTCTCCTTAAGCTGTTGTGTACCTGCAGGACAACTGTCATCCTTGCAAGGTTGCTCAGATATCTTGATGTTTTCTTACACTAAGGGATCTCCCTTGCACAGATTCTCAACCAGAGCCAATTAAAGTCATCAAGCCACCTCCCACTGGTGACTGTGGGCTCTGGCTCCCTGCAACATAAAGTTTGAAAGGTCTGCTACAGGGGATAAGAACTGGGATGATGGTCACACAGCAAGTGGTACATGACAATATCACACTTTCACTTGCCTCTTTGTCCTGCTGCTTTGTTTTGCTCATCCTTGCTGTCTCTGCAGTAGTCTCCTTTTCCACAAATTTTTAAGTGTCTTGCAAAAAAGTTGTTGGGAAATCAGCATTCACTACATAGGGTAGATGGGGCATTAGGGAGTGAAATTACAACAGCAGTGTAGTTGGGTGAAAAGAGCAGTGATGCAGCAGGGACAGACCAAGATCTCCTGCAGGTCCTAGCTTGTAAGTTATTTCCTAAGGCCAGCTATGAAAATAAGCTTTTAATGCTTCACCGCTCCTTCCAGCCTGCTCTGCTGACCTTAATTTGTTTCTGGTCTCCTGCTTTTTGGCTGCTGGCTGGAAATGAGTCCTTGGCTGTGAGCTACTCCAGGGGACTTCCCTGAACCGAAGGGAGTGACAGGCTGAGCCCTGTTTTCCTTCCTCACAGATCCATCTCTCTCTTCTTTGCTCTACTAGCAAAGGCAGGTGTTGCATACAGAAGAAGGTAACTAAACAAACAAACAAACAAACAAACAAAAACAAAACAAAACACCCCCCCACCACCACCAAAAAAAGAAGAAGAAGAAGAAGCCAGAAGAAGGTCCACAGCTCCAACCTGCCCTGAAAATTTGCTCTCTACAGAACCAGCCTTCAAGCTCACTGACACTCTGGCTGTGACTGTGCAGGCTAAGATGGTAGTGTGAGATGCAAAAAAGGAAACCTGTTGGCCTCCCACCACCTAACTCACTGCATAGTAATTTTTTTTTCCTCGCATTATTATTACTGGAACCTCTTGTACAAATATCCAATGATGTAATTTAATATTGTCAAGCACCACAGTGAGAATAAAAAGAGAAACCATTTTGCTTTCCTAACTTACACTCTAGATTTCCTATCAGTACCACTTTGGTTATTTTATTAGAAATTGAATAGTTTTTTTTTTTTTTTTTTCTCTGTAGAAACACATTCAGAACCACATCCAGAGGTCTGGGAATCATTTCTGATTTGTGCTTTTCTTCTTCGTGTCTTTGCAGCTCTGCAACTTTCCTTTCCTATTTATTCCTTCCAGAAGACAGGCTTTATAATTCAACAGAATATATAGATATGCATCTCTCCTTACAATGATTGTGCTCAATTTGTAAACCTCATTTCTACACAAAAGGAATAGGTTAACTAGCAAATAACTGAAAAGGTGCAATGCTTATCATAATCTATTATTCTCAAGTTATTCTTAAGCACCTAAGCAAATCACGGAGATCATCCACTCTGATCTCATGTATAACCACTGAATTTCAGCAACTTTGAACTGAATGATAATATTTCTTATATTTATTTTAAAGCCCACAAATGCTGGAAAATCTGCCATGTTGCTCAGTGAATTGTGACTCGTTCTCTCTATAAACCTCTCCACTTCTGTTTCTGGTCTGAATTACTCTAGCTTTGGCTCCTAGCCATTGAGTTCTTACTTCAGCTTTTTTTCCTATACAAAAGAAAGGTCTGTGATCCCTTCTCCAGGTAATTCTCTAGAGATTGACATCAAATCAAGTCCCTTGAACATTAGAAATGGAGCATGCTTCTCAAATAACCTCACAGTAAAGTGAGCTTTCTTGACTTCAGGTGTCTTTTCTTCTGTGAATCTCTTCCCAAATTCCTAACATCTGTTTTGATGCCTAGTGCTGCATACAGCCACAACAGTGTCCCTGCTTCTAGTTCATTTTCCTATTCTGTATGACCCTTGATTGTCTTATGGCACTGCTTTGGAGGTCCCAGATCAATTAGACCTCTGCTGTGATCCATTAGCTCTTTGCAGTGCATTATAGGATACGGATATGTATTTTGCACGTACAGCTTCTTTACCTCTTTTCCAAGATATTTGGCCTTTCATTCTACTGAATAAAAAAACACAATGAGGCAAATTACCAAGAAACCCAGGCCTCTCCTTTTAAAATCATTAAGGTATAGGTCAAGAAGCTTCATGGTAACATATTTCTGGATGAAACTGCCTTTTAAACATTGAGTAGAGCTGGTTCTTCACAATCGCTCTTTTTATTGAGGCTTAGCAGGGTGACCTGTGGAAGTGTGTGCGGTCTTGTGGGGCGAGCACAGGAGAAAGCTCTTCAAACAGCAGCATCTATTTCACTGCATGGCAGCATGCACTTTTCCCTGGGCAACATTTCCTCTGGTTCCACAGCTGTGAACTCGAAAATACCTCCCGCCCTTCACACCGTGGGATCTGCTGAAGGCCCTTCAGGTGCACCTTTCAGCCTGTGGACCCAGCAAGTTTGAATTTGACCCCAAGAGACAGAAGCTTGGTTACACCAAGACATCTTTCAGTTATGAACAGGTGTGGTCCTTGACAACGTGCCTATTTTCCCTCATTCTGATTTTGCCATTCAACCTTTTCTTCTGCTTCAGTGGCAGTCTATGTCCCTCGCTCACTCCACCAGGAAGTGAATTATTTGGGAGGCATTTTTCCTTGGACAGATCCCTGCACACCTCCAAACCATCTGAGAGGTGTCTCTGCAGGTCCCTAGTGGGGTTAGAGCTGCAGGGTGACACACAGGGAGAGGGGCAGTAGGGCCCCTCTGTGGTAGATGCCAAGTTTGGTGTTGTGCACTCTCACTTATGTAATTGGTAAATGACTGCAAGCTGTGGCCTCACTGAGAAGATTAAAATGCATTGTCTCACTAATCAGATGGCCCGTGGGGGCGTGGGGACTGGAATGGCTCCCAAACTCTCCTGCACTGCTCAGCTTTCAGCCAGTACATTTTTTCTTTGGCTTCTCCAAGGGCACTTGGAGTGCAGAATCTAGCCCCAGAGTGGCTTTCCACAGCATTTTCCATATTAAAAATGATTCTCAAAGGCCCACTAACTGCTCTCAAGACTGATGGGCCACCAGCTGCGTTAAGACAAAATGCATGTGTTTCTTAAGTGCACTGGAAAGAAAATGAAGGAAGCCTACTTGCCGAACCTTTCAATTATCACATGTAGGGGCTGATTTGCAAAATCACAATCAAAACAGATCTGAACCTTTGCATTTGGGTTGGTAGTAGGTGCTAGTATGATTAATATGCAGGCACTGATTCAAAGACAAGATCAAGGACTGCCTTTTGCATGCAGCACTACAGCTTCATCTCCTACACTATGTGAGATTCTGTAACTTTATCACATGCAGCTGCTCAAGCAATAATCCAGGAGGAGTCAGAAATGTTTTATGACTCAGTCTTTGCAGAGTGCTTTGGTTCTGCTGCGAGATTCAGTTTAGCCTAATGACTGACAAGGGAGTTCAAGGAGTTGAAAGGTAGTGGTCCTACGTGGTCCTATGTCCAAGCTATGTCCTGCAACTTGTTTTGGCTTTATCATCATTATCTAAAGAGAACAGCTGGATGGGCAAAGTTGATACAGGTACACAAGTCAGCTGTTTCCTGCAAATGCCTCAGATGAAGCATCTACTCCCAGCAACTCGGAAAATGCAGAGGTGTGTGAGTCACCAAGATGTGGATACTAGTGTGGGGTTTACCTTAGCTTCAACAGGCTCCTGTCTCCTTGCTGACGTACATACTTTATATCTCTCTCGCGGGATGAGTTTGTACAGCTCCTTGCACTGAGTTATGATAATAAGCAATATGGTGCAGCTTAAACTAACTTTTATTGGCAGACAGTGCACCAGCACTTATGCTTGATTCTGATGTGTACAACTACTGGATGCAAAGACCTTAGCTGGCTATAGCCCACTCTCTGGGGAGCCACACTCTCTGGGGAGCCATATCTTTGCCATTTCCACATCATCACAGGTACCATCACAAACTTTGAAGCACAGAACACAAATAGTTCCTTAACATCTGACTGGGTATTTTACCTGAAATTTTTCTGAAGCAAAGGTGGTACTGGCAAGAATGCAAAGACTCTGCAACCACTGCCAAGACAAAGCCCCTAAGTAAGTGTGGTTAGTTATAAAAAAGGAAGCGTGCTTCAAAAGCATCATGAAATATATTGCATCATTGCTCATGTAATTGTCCCCACAACAAGAGTATTGCCTAAAATTACAGATGTAATGGGATAACTGTGGTGGAATTCCTGCTGCTGCTTGGAGCTAATCAAAATCAAAGTGAAGATAATCTTATTTTCCAGGGTAAGAGCAGAATAACAGCTTCAGCAAGAAGGAAGATATGTATTATCTCTGATGTAATACGGGACGAAGAGATGTAACTGCAATAGTTCAGTCCTTCCTGAGAAACATTCAGGACTTCTGAATGGACTGGATAAGCTTTCTTGTGCAAATCTCTTAATCGCACCCTTCTACTATCCTCCCGTCCTTTCACTGCATTTCTATCTTGTCAATTTTCCCAGGGACTCTCTGAAGCACTCATGACTTACTATCATTATTTTTAATCTGTTCTGTCTACATCCTGACAAAGAACAAAGTCCCTAAATGAAATGGTAGCAGACCATAGGAAAGTGCAGACAGGGTCTTGTCTACGTCACAACAGGATTACATGACACATATCATGAATTCACAAGGAAAACATGTTATTGTGTTTCAAAGCATTTTTTTGTACCTGAGAGTTACTTTTAAATTTCCAGCGAGACTGCTCACATGGACATTTAATGTGACTTGGCTAGTCTGTTTTGTAGGGTAATATAGGCTAACTTTCCTGGATGCCCAGCAGACTGGTTCTACAAGTGATACTGCATTGTAGATACCTCATGCCTAGACACATCAGATAACCACCTTAGGATACCCACAGTGACTGCTGACATGGAAAGAAAGTTAAGAAAAGAATATGTATATTTTTAAAATCAATTTGATGCACTGCAGCAGGCAAAAATGAAAAGATAACATCACCATGTGACTAGCTTCTTCCTAGGACAGGCACAGCACACAGTCTCTGGCCTGCTCTGCCATCCATGTGAAAAGCACCAACCAGCAAAGTCTGTGCAACACCATTCTGCCAAAGAAAAAGAGCTGTGCTGTGTGTTTGCAGCACAGTTAGAGCAGAACTGACTCAGGATTCGGGGCATTTATAAACGTGTACTCTGAAGAAATAGATGCTCTTTGTAAAACAGGTCTTATTAAAGCATCCAAAAATTGGTATCTACTCAAATCACTAGCTGCTTTCTCAAATCAGGGTAACAATATTCAGAAGGGCTCTGGAGCTTCAAGACAGATGCTGTGAACCTGCTGACCTATTTAATTTCACCACCTTGACAGCTAGCAGAAGGGCCATCTATCTTTGCACTATCAGCCCTCCTTTCTCAGTATTGCCCCAATGTGTCAGCATTGTTTGCTTCATGCTTTTTCTCTTAAGAGTGTTTGCATTTTACTCACATCATATCACTGTGACACACTGAGCCGCAAAAGAGATCTTTGGAATCAAAAGCTTATAGCTACGATTTTTATCTACCCTTCACATTTTACAGGGTGTTCTCTGGGTCTTTGATGCATTTTCCTCCAAAAATGATTTAGTGCCTTATTATCTGTGCTATTCAGGCATCCTTCACCTAGATGGCTACTTTTCACCAATCACTTTTCACCAGCTACTTTTCACTGGCATACTGAAAAAAATAGCTGGTAGCAATAGTCAAAGTCTGTTTCCATATGGCAGAGAAATGGTTTTTCAATTCTCAGGGCCATGGCAAAACAGAATAACATAGAAGACAGGCTCTCGCAGACATTTTTGCTTTCATTTTTTTTCCTTACTATTTACAAGAAGAAAATTTTTGAGAATTTGATGCTGTCACCTAGGGGAGAACACTCACGTGCAGGCATGACACCTATAAATTTTGACTTGGTTTGTTTGTCCAAGTGCAAGTGAATTGTAATAAAAGTCTTTATAACACGTCTCCATTAGTATTAAAATGTGCACAACTGTCCACACTGCAGCAGGTTGGCACTGAAGGTCCAACAGCCATTAGCAGAAAAACAGAAATTCTGACCATCATCACTGTAGTCATTCATGATCGCTCCATGGCAGGGCAACTTCCTGTGCCACCTGCAAAGACTCAGTCTTGGGTTTCAGCAAAATGCTTTCATATATTCAGCTTTTGCACCAGCCACTAAAGGCCTGAGCCCCAGCCAAGGGCCTTGAGTACTTCTGTGATGCTTTGATTGTTAGACTACTGAAGCTCCAAATAATGGCATTATGGCATATTTCCCTTGACTCCCATAGGTGTGTGATTGTAGCCCTCAATTGTATTTACCAAGCTNAAAAAAAAAAAAGCAATGACAGCAATGACAATAAGTAGCTGTTCATCATGGAACTGCTCACCCTAAAATAAGTGATGGTCTGATAGATGCTGAGCAGTGGGGCCATGTGAACTAAATGGGGTGGATACCTATGATCACGTCCCCTCTTAAGTTCAGCCAGGAGCTCTTCTTGAACCTCTGTAGATCAATTCTGTATTAACTAGTTCAGAAAGAACTTGGGGTCACTCTATAGGCTGGTGGTTCCTAGTGAGTTAAATATCTTATTCAAGATAAAATACCTACAGGAGAGACTGACAAATCTTTTCCCCATAACTAAGAGGTTAAGGCACTCCCATGGCAAGGTAGGCCATAAAGCCTATACTCTGTTTGCACTGAGGCAGAGAGGGGATGTGAGCTGGGGTCTCCAATATCTAGATGTCTTTCATTCTAAGCTGGAAGGAATAAAGTAGATACTTCTTCTTCATTCTTGGGAAAACTCTTTGTAATAGAACATAGCTGAAGAATCACAGCCACAATAAGGTCAGCTTATAAGCTAACCCAAAGATAAGTTTTTTTATGTTAAAGAACCTCCTGAGGATCACAGATAAATTCAAGATAGACTATCCTCTTCAAGTCACTGTTTTCTACAGATGCGTTTCTTGCAGGAGACACTGAACTCCTAGAGTAACAGTCCAATCTGATCTTGTAAACAATGCAGCCTACATCTACCGGAGTCTGTAGTGCCCTGGTACTGGAAGCCTAACCTTCTTCTAGAGAAGAACAAAATGAGTCTCACAGAATTAAGGAGTACCCATAAATCACTTATTACACACTGTTGGCACTATGCAAATAACGCAATTATCTTCTTCATTGTGGTGGTGGCTATGTGGTAATGATTGGCAATGACTGACATTTTAACAGATTCTTTGGTATTGCACCCTTACCTGCCTCTTTATTTTCTAAGAAGCAGATGCATCCAGAGAACTGATGAACTAAATTAAGTCTTGGTGATTGGCGAAAAGCATCTGAAAGGTATTTACTTTTCCATGTTTCACTGGCACATTTCTCCACTCCTGCTCTGATATCCCCTTTAGAACAAAACAGCAGGCTGAGTTTATACTCAATGTGCTGCAGTGCAACCTTCACTTTTGCAAGTTCAGGCAAAGAGAAGAGACACACCTTGCTAGAAAGGCTCAGAGCATGACAATGAGGTTCCAGTCTCCCCCATTCCCGCAAGTCTGGGCACAGAACTGTGAATGGCTCTGACCTGACTGTTATGACATGCTTGGCTGCTACTAGATGTTTTAATTCCAAAGTTCACGAGCTAATCCATGGTTCAGACCCACAATGACAAAAAGCACAGGAATAAAACCCTGAACCTTCCACTTCAGGCCTAGTGACCAACAGAGACTTCAGAAAGACTGAAAGCGGGAGGAAATGAAAGAAACTATTCCCAAAAGGAGTTGAAAAAGCAAATCACTTTACAAAAGGCATAATGGAACAGTGGTCACAAAACACCAGGAATGTAGGCAATTTTCTGAGATGACCTTGCTATCCTGTATGGTGGCTAAAACAAGTCTATATTGTCCTTGTCCATATGAAATATGGGAATGTCCAAGACAAGGAAGGCAACCTTTTTCTGAGCACTGTTGCAAGGTAGTGTCTATTTCAGGTCACATTTTCAAAAAGCACACTGGTGAATACAGGAAAAGAATCTAAAATATTCCCTGAGATCTGGGAATCTGATTCTCACGAAGTACTAAAACTCAGTTTGCTTAACTTAATAAAGAGAAAGCTAAGAGGTGAATTACTTGCAAGTATGGCCATGGAAGGAAGATTATTGATAGCTCTGTTTGGCAAGCAAGATTATGGGACTATCTACCTTCTTCCTGGCAATGTATGAATCCTCTCCTTTCCTTCCATTCAAGGTCTTCCATTCCTTCCTTCACATCACCCCTTGAGTTGAGTGACATGACTGCATATGGGGCTGAAAGTTACTTCAAGAAATAGATCTAGGTGGAGAACAATCCTGCAAAGGAAAACCTGAACTGATACAGTGTCTTGCCCTAAATATCTGTTGGCCAATTGAAAGAGAACAGAGATGCAGAAAACGTGCTTAAAGCAGACTGAACACAAAAAACTCCTTCAGCCAGTATTGCTGTCAAGGAAAAAACATACAAGCCATATAGTTAGGTCTGAATCTAGGCAGTGCTTGACTGTTGAAGACAGACTCAGTCTAGAAAGAAGTGTCATTTTTTAAATTGTGATTGTTTCTTTAGCACCAAAGATAACTCAAAGGATGTTGTGGATTCTCTGTACTTTGAATCATTATTGCAGGTAAGATGTCTCTACAGGCACCCTCCAGCTCAATCAGAACAGGGGATCCAGGGCTCCTTTCTGGTGGAAACCTGAAACAGTGGAGTTTGTAGCTAGTAATACCATTATGTTGACAATTGTCAGCAGAGCCATAAAGACCCAGTCCATAACATTTATCTGGTACTTTGGCACTATTCAGTTGAGTGGTTTTACTTGGCAAGTTTATTGCATTAAGTAATATCTAAATGTATAAATATATCATCTGTTTATCTATCGATCCATCTCTTTACATCTATACACCATGATTCATGTATGACCTTACTTTGGCTGAACCGAAAGTCATACCTCATTCCCTCCAGGGCAAGGATTAACACCTTTCTCTGACCTAACCAGAGCCATACCATACTTAGCTTAATGGTCCTAATGCTTAAATTTAAATTTTTTGGCTTAGGGTTTTGGAAAATCTGTCTCCTCTATTCTATCACATGCACGAGAAAGGCAAGATTTCTTAGGAGAAGTGTGAGGCACCTCCACTGACTTTGCATTTGCCGTGACCTTTCCCCTTGTTCTGTGGGCAATAGTATAGGTCCGGAAGCATATTCCTGTGATGAATTTGTGAGTCAACTCTGTTTTGCCATACAAAAATGATGTTATTACACTACAAACTAATTTGTCAAACCCCTTGATGAAGAGGCACCCCTTCAGGATGCTGTGGGTTTTCAGTACACCTCTGAACAACCCTGGCCGGAAACTTCACAGGGAAGAGGATCCTGGCACGAAGGCAGCCCCAGTACTCACTGTGAATCATCTCTGGAGATGAGGAACACTAATATTACAGGAAGACTTTTCCTGGTCAAAACACATATTTACATAAATGTTAAAGAAGGAACAGTCTCACACACACACAAACAAACCAAAAAGAAAAAAAAAAAAAAAAGCAATCAATCAAACAAACAAAAAAACAGCAACAGAGAATATGAAAAGAAAACCCTGACATCAGCAGTGTCACACTGGTCTGTACCCAATTGCCCAGGTGAGGATTGACATCTTATAGACTTCTAGCCATGAGCACTCACCTCCTAGAAGCTGCTCTCAGGAAATCAAAATTTCCCAGTCTGTTTTTCCAATGCAAGGTTGAAGACTCCAAAATGTTTTTTGGGACACTGTGAGAAATGTCCTTCACCACTAACCCTTCCTTCTGCAGCACGATACAGCGTGTGCTTACCTTGGCAGCCTGCTGCCAGATGATGCTACCTTTGATCACACAAAGAGTGAATATGTCAGGGAAATGAGTCACTCCACCTTCTTGGCAGAACCCCTTTAGACTGGGGGCATACAAAAACTGCCCACTGAGCTGACAAAACAAATAATTTAGGGACCAGTAAGTCAGAATTGTGTCTTGTTTCACAGCCAGTTGTGCCAGAAGTGGGAATAAAATGAACAAATTCTTACTCTTCTTGCACCGCTGCGTATGGCATTATGAACCTTGTAAAGTAGTTTCAGACCTAGGAGTGCAGGCTATACATTACACTAAAGTGTAATGAACACTTTAGTCCTGTTAATCTGTGGTAAGAAAGATGTTCAGTACCTTGAAAGTCCTGGCGCTATCTTGACATATGCAACTGACTCAGACACTGAAACAACTTCAAAAATCTTTCCAAAGAAGCTATTAGTATGGCACTGGGCACCTGCACAGCTAGTGACAGAAAATGGCTACCGGCCATGTCAAAGTCTCCCAGTCAATTGGACCGTGAAAGACAGGACAAGGAGGTTTTCAAATCTGTGTGACAGTCTCTGAATCTTGAAAGAAATATGTCAGTGACTTGAGTAAGTCTTGCAGCGGCTTTAGGCATTAAAACCTGTTATGTTGGTTTTAAAGCTAAACAAGTACTCATTGATCTAAACTCCACTTGCTTTTTGCTCCACAGAGGTAAAAAACAATTTCCTTGCAGGAACAGATAAATGACTGAGCAATTTTTAAATTGTGCCTACAAGGCTCCTGTGTAATGTGTTGTTGTGTAACCACTAAAACCCAAACTTTGTACTGCTATAAACAGCATAGTTAACCATGCTCACAATATGGGAAATTCATGCTGACACTAGTTTCTGTGTTTGAATCATGAAACACATAGGAAAGAAATGTGGCGCACTCAACAGTGAAGCAAAAATTACTGTATTGCAAATGGATACAGAAACACCACTCTTTTGTAATGTGTAGGCTACTTACAATAACATGATTATTTCTGTACTGTAGGACATGTACTGAAGCCTATTTGCAGTTTTTATGAGTGGCACAGACAATGTGTCCAGCATTCAAGGAAAGTTTTGCATATCCTGCATGCTGCACTACGTAAAGCAATCAGAGGATGAAACTTTATCCTCCTTGCTGTAGATTGAAAAATATTCAAATATACAGCCACATAACTCTTTATAAATTGCTTATTCACATTGCAGCAACAGTGTTGTTGGGATGGTCTAAGGAGGCAGCAGATTTTTTTGTAGTAACAGTGCCCATTGGAGGAGATCTTGGAGCTGCAGCCACTGTTCTTCCTGTCCTGCTGCATCCCAGGAAGCTCTTGTTAAGACTTACCACTGGGAAAAATCTATCTCAAATGTGCAAACTGTGTTACCAGGTCCCCTACCAAACCTAGCACTTCAGTTGAGGTGCACCTACTACACCTTGAATGTTGATGTTATCATACACATCACTGCAAGTGCAGTTTCATCTGTTGAAGCTGTGCACTCTCATCTCGGGAGTGAAACATCTGTGGTTAACCAGCCAATCCCACATCATATCACAGAATCACAGAATCATTCAGGTTGGAAGAGACCTCCAAGATCACCTAGTCCAACCTCTGACCTAACTCTAACAAGGCCCACACTAAACCATATCTCTAAGCTCAACATCTAAACGTCTTTTAAAGACCTCCAGGGATGGTGACTCAACCACTTCCCTGGGCAGCCCATTCCAATGCCTAACTACCCTTTCGGTAAAGAAGTTTTTCCTAATATTCAACCTAACCCTCCCCTGACGCAACTTGAGCCCATTCCCCCTCGTCCTGTCACCAGGCACGTGGGAGAAGAGACCAATCCCTACCTCACTACAGCCTCCTTTAAGGTACCTGTAGAGAACGATAAGGTCACCCCTGAGCCTCCTCTTCTCCAGGCTGAACAACCCCAGCTCCCTCAGCCGTACCTCGTAAGACTTGTTCTCCAGACCCCTCAATCATGCTGAGCCTCATGCAAATATTAAGGTAGCAGTAAAAAATGAATATGTTTTACTAAGAATGCCAGATTAATGAACAGGTACAAAACCTGGGGGGTTGCCCAGGGAGGTTGTGGAGTCTCCTTCTCTGGAGATATTCAAGACCCGTCTAGACGCCTACCTGTGCAAGCTGCTCTAGGGAACCTGCTGTGGCAGGGGGGTTGGACCCGATGATCTCTGGAGGTCCCTTCCAACCCCTACAATTCTGTGAATCTGTGAATCTGTGAACCTAGAAGGGGATTAAAAGAAATAAAGGAAACACGACCCCTAGAGTAATTTCTATTCATTAGCTCACAGAGTGTCTTTTTCTGCTTATTCAAACAAAATCCTGCTAAGACACTACTCTCCAGGCTGAGTCTTGTGCTTTACAACCTTTAGTTTTGTTTGTCATCTTATCCCATGTTCCTCTGAGTGTTTCACTCAGATTCAAATTCTCAGAAGGTCTTTCTGTCATTCATAAACTTGATAGCTAACTGAGATGATGTTTTTTTCATACTTTTACTAAAGACTATAAGCTGCAGCTAGAATTTTTAAATACTGATATGCTAAGACATGGCTAGAGGGAGCCTTCACATAGCTAGATAGAAAACTAAACTCTCCATTGAATGTGAAAATGAGGCCTAAGGACAACCCTGGCTGTAAAGGCTGTGAACTCACCACCAACAGTGCAATGTAAACTGGCAGAGCAGTGTCCTGATCCACATATAGAATGTTTGAGCATTAAAGACAAAAGTAAAAATGTCACTTTGCAAAAGTAATTAAAAGAAAAAAAAAAAAGAGGGCTTTTGTTATTTCTTCTTGAAAGAAAGTGAATGTGACACCTTTCAAGCAGCCATGGACTGACTGTAGGTTTGAGTCATACAACCATTGAACCCTGTTCAATGTGAAGGAGGAACACTGCCATTCTTCCCATGCACAGGAGAGAGCTGAAGTTAGACTACCCACCTGTTTCAGACACGGTCTTCTCTGTGAGAAGGCAATCGGTCACCAGCTTATTTCCCTTTTGTATGATTAATTTATATAAGAAATTTCTGAAGCAGGAGGCAGCATCTCAGTACCAAGAATGGACTTGTTTGGTTTAAGACAATGATCTGTCAGTACTCTGAATATGTGTTGTAATAAGTGATTTTGTGAAGTGGTGTGATGACTTCTATGTCCTCTCCAGGACTGCACAAGCACTAGTCGTGCACCTGGTGCAGCAGCAGACCACTCTTGCAGTTTTTCTCCATTCTAGCTGGCAAGGACAGGGACCAATAAAAACCCTTCCAAGAAGCTTCAATCAAACTACTCTGTCACTAAAGTCTATGAGAAAGCATAGCTGGCCACAAAGCAAAGGGAAATCTTCTTATCAAAATGAAAATATCTTGTAAAACAAATTGGTCATAGAATCATAGAACGCCATGGGTTGAAAAGGACCTTAAAGATCATCTAGTTTCAACCCCCTTGCTCTGGGCAGGGTTGCCAACTACTAGAGCAGGCTGCCCAGCACCACATCCAGCCTGGCCTTGAACGCCTCCAAGGATGGGGCATCCACAACCTCTCTGGGCAACTTGTTCCAGTGCCTCACCACCCTCTGAGTGAAAAAATTCCTCCTAATATCCAACCTGAATCTCCCCTGTCTTAGTTTGAAACCATTCCCCCTTGTCCTATCACTATCAACGTGTGTGAACAGGCGTTCCCCCTCCTGTTTATACGCTCCCTTCAGGTACTGGAAGGCCACAATGAGGTCTCCCCGGAGCCTTCTCTTCTCCAAGCTAAACAAGCCCAGTTCCCTCAACCTTTCTTCATAGAAGAGGTGTTCCAGCCCTCTGATCATCTTAGTGGCCCTCCTCTGGACCCGTTCCAAGAGCTCCACATCCTTCTTGTGCTGGGGGCCCCAGGCCTGCACGCAGTATTCCAGGTGGGGTCTCACCAGAGCAGAGTAGAGGGGGACAATCACCTCCCTCTCCCTGCTGGCCACCCCTTTTTTAATGCAGCCCAGGACATAGTTGGCCTTCCGGGCCGCAAGCGCGCACTGCCGGCTCATGTCCAGCTTCTCGTCCAGCAGGACCCCCAAGTCCTTCTCCGCAGGGCTGCTCTCGAGTTCTTCTTCTCCCAGTCTGTATAAGTACCTGGGATTGCCCCAGCCCAAGTGCATCACCTTGCACTTGGCCTTGTTGAACCTCATTAGGTTCTCTTGGGCCCACTTCTCCAGCCTGTCCAGGTCCCTCTGGATGGCATCCCTTCCCTCTATGGTATCAACTGCACCGCTCAGCTTGGTGTCGTCCGCAAACTTGCTGAGGGTGCACTCGATTCCGTCGTCTATGTCATTAATAAAAATGTTGAAGAGCACCGGTCCCAAGACCGACCCCTGAGGGACACCGCTTGTGACCGGCCTCCACCCAGACATAGAACCATTGACGACAACCCTTTGGCTGCGACCAGCCAACCAATTCCTAATCCACCTAACAGTCCATCCTTCAAATCCATACCTCTCCAATTTAGAGAGAAGAATGTGGTGAGGGACCATGTCAAAGGCTTTGCTCAAGTCGAGGTAGATGACGTCCGTCGCCCTTCCTTTGTCCACCGATGCCGTCACTCCATCATAGAAGGCCACCAGATTGGTTAGGCAAGATCTGCCTCTGGTGAAGCCATGCTGGCTGTCCCGGATCACCTCTTTATCCCGTACATGCCTTAGCATGTCTTCCAGGAGGATCTGCTCCATGATCTTCCCAGGCACAGAGGTGAGGCTAACCGGCCTGTAATTCCCCAGGTCTTCCTTTCTCCCTTTCTTAAAAATGGGAGTAATGTTTCCTTTTTTCCAGTCGCCGGGGACTTCACCCGACAGCCATGATTTTTCAAATATGATGGAGAGCAGTTCGGCAACCACAACAGCCATCTCTCTCAGCACCCTGGGATGTATACCGTCTGGCCCCACGGACTTACACCCGTCCAGCTTCATTAGGCGGTCCCGGACTTGTTCCACCGTCACAGTGGGACGGAGTTCTCTCCTCTCACCCTCTCCTCGAGTTTCAGGGTCCCAACAGACATAGGAGACTTGACCACCAGTGAAGACTGCGGCAAAGTGCTATATATATGCGGCAAAGTTATATATAAATGCAGAGCTAAATGACTACTTCTGGAATAAAAGTAAACAGGACCTATAGTCTTCTTCCAAGAAAGAAAATTACTTATGATCAGGGCTGCAGAGAAGTTCTCTTCTGAATCTGAAAACACTCTTCTACCACATACCTAGCACTTGTTGAGTCATTAATTCTATCTGTGCTCTCTTCTGTTCTTGGTTGTGATTTTTTTTTTTTAATTAAAAAATGAACACGCAGACAACAATATCTTAAAACTAAACTACAAAACAATGCTGACATCCTCTGAAGAACATAAAATGGGCAGAAAATGAGCAATGCATAGTCACTTTTGATCTTCTCAGCTATGCATTTTGTAATAATCCAATCAGACCAATAACACATGAGCAGTCTGATGACTGATATAAAA
>VXAA01006165.1:8891-27585 GCA_013399115.1 Anseranas semipalmata | reverse complement strand
AAAAAAAAAAAAAACCATTTATTTTTTCCTGGCCATACTTCTGGATACCAAAAGGGAAATATTTTGTAATTTAAACTTTGTAATTAAGTTATCATATAATATTTCAGTTATAGCAAGGATAAGATTTAATCATGAGACATTTCTAAAAGAATAAAACTGTAGGATTTTATTGTGTGAATTTTCATATTTAATTACCTAAAAATAAAAACGAACAACTAAAATTAACTGGCAGATCTGTATATCGTTTTTGAGGAGCCGAAATGGAAAGCAAAAGATGGTAAGCATGCCAGACGACTCTAAGGGGAGGTAATCTATTTCTGCATTATTTTTTGGAGAAAGATCAAAAACTTTGTTAAGATCTATTTTGGATAATAAGAAATATGGATTTATCTCTGCAGGTGCTATATTTTGATTTTATGGAATTGGAACCATAACCTGAGGTATTTGTTAAAAAAGTCCAAACTCTGAAGCAGTAGCTAGAATCAAGGGTTTTAATGCATAAAATATTTTTTTTCCAATTATTGAAATGAAAAATACAGTCAAGACCAAATTAAGGTATTAATTTAAAAGTAAATTACATCCATAGATCAGAGTAACACCTCTATTCAGTTCACCTTTAAAATTCTGAATTTAATGTTGTCCAGCCTTCAATTTTTGCTGTAGGAAATATTGGTACACACTTTAAGATTGATTTTTCTGTTTCCTCTGAGTTAATGCGGGAAGGAGACAGACAAATTGAACTCGCTGCACCAGACTGAAAATAATAACATCTAATTATCTTGAAAGAGAGGAAAGGGCCCATTTACAAGACAAGTCAACATCCAACCTGTTTTGGTTTCTGTACTCAGTGAGTGAGGTGTATGGTTTCAGCAGAGCCAGCGGATGGCTGGCAGATGGCAATATTTTAGGGTTTCTTAGCATCTTTGTATTGGTTCCAGAGAGATTGTTCTGGGAACATTTGTTGTTTTTAGGATTTTTTTCATAACGGGCAAATCAATCAATAAAAACTTCGTGTCTCCCATGTCTAAATAGGATCTTAAAACCATTGAATCATAGAATCATTTAGGTTGGAAAATACCTCTAAGACCATCTAATCCAACCTTAAAACTGTCACTGCCAAGTTCACCATTAAACCATGTCACTAAGTTCTACACGTACACGTTTTTTGAAGACCTCCAAGGATGGTGACTTAACCACTTCTCTGGGCAGCCTGTTCCAATACTTCACAACCCTTTCAGTGAAGAAATTTTTCCTAATTTCCAGTGTAAACCTCTCCTGGCACAACTTAACCTCCCCCACCTCCCTCTGAAAGAGAACTCTGCAGAAGAAAATGGTATCTATAAAACAAAATAATGATGGAAACTTTGCTTTGTGGACTGTGGCAGTTCCTTTTCTTCCTCTAATTATTTTTACAAAAAGATTTCCTATTTTCCTGTAGATTTCCTATTTTACAGTAGATTTGCTACTTGACTCTGGTACTTGAGAGGATTTCTTCCTGCTTAGGGATTCCCTGGGTAAGAAAGTGCCAATGACATCACTGAGAACTTGTTCCATTTCACTTCCATGGTTTGTGCATGGGAGGGCACTCGCCCACTCTGATAGCAAAGTATGGTGAGGGAGGAGGGACGGAGGGGGAAAGACAAGGAGTTTCCAGGGAAACACTATAGCAGATGGCCTGGTCTGCTGATAAATAGTGACACATCTGTAGCTCAATCAGTGGGAAGGATATTTTTGGAAATTGCAGCTCTCCCTTCGGAAATCTAGTTAATCCCTGCCACCCTCTCCCCCCCAAGTCCCTTCTCTTTTTTACTAGCTCCTTTGGCTGGGGATGGAGGTGTTATAGCAGAGACTGAAAGTGGGCCATCCTTTGCAAACCATGCTCAGAATTAATTACATGATGTGCTATCCCCTACCCATTCCCACCTCCTCCCTTATCCAATTATGCTCTCCAGGCTGCCAGAGTGGTGCTGAATACAAAAGTGAGCGTTGCCTAGGGAACAAGGAGGAAAAAAACCAGCCCTTTTCTCCTGCAGTTATTGTGTAACCCACGGGATCAGCTCTGCACCCTTCAAATGTGATGCATCTGGAAAGATTCAGCTATTCCTTTCTTGTAAGCAGACATAAGTCCCCAGCATACCTGCACTTCATCAAAGGACAAATAAAAGCCTATCCAACAGTAACTTTTCAGGCAGTCAGTTGTACGTATTACCATCCAGGCAAGGCAGGGAGTGGGAAGAACAGCCAGTGCTGAAGTCCCATACACTTCCCAGAACCTTGAGTCTGCAGGGGTACACAGAGGACTGGAAAGTGCCCCTGCCCACCCCATGGACCACCTAGGTCTCAGACAGCAAAGGTACCACACACCCACCTCAGCAGGGAAAGCACAGAATGGGCAGGAATGAGAATCTGATTTTCTGCCTTCATCAGCACCTCTTTTTTTTTTTTCTTTCTTTTTTTTTTCTTTTTCTTTTTTTTCTTTTTTTAGCAGTGGCCCCCCAGGTATTTAGTAAGGCACTTTCACAAATAGGTATCTGTGGACAGAGAAGGACCATTCTTTCCAAAGCCCCTCCAGAGTGAGAATAACAGCTACATGCCACCACAGCCAAAAGTCTTGTGGTAAAGCAAGGTACAGCCCTGATCCACTCCTGAGCCAGTGTAGGCACCCTGAGCAATTCCAAGAGCTTGGTTTTCAGAGAATTTTCTCTAGTGTCTGTTCAGCTAATATCGCCATGCTCATAGGCTAGATGTACTTCCCCCTTTACCTGTCTACCTGGTGGTTGTTCACTTTCCTGTTAAAATACACCCATACAGATGCAAATACTAAATCTATCTCAGATGCAGATACCTCACAAAACATATGTAATTTAAATAAAAAAGGCATGTTTATGTGATATATGGATCAGGAAGTTTCGTCCTATGCTCTTACAAACAACCAAGTCACGGGAATTTATTAGTTCCTCAAAATAATTAGCTTTCTCATGTCCCAGAACCTCACTGTTTTAGTGGCCTCAAATATCTAGATGATGCATTATTCAAAGATTATAATTCAAAATTCTTTCCAAAGAAAAAGGCAGAAGAAGCAAAGGTGTGGGCAGTGAAGTGACCTGCCCAAGTCCCTTTGATCCAGTGATGCTGAAGCAAAACTCAGAAGAAAAACTAGGAAAACTAATAGTGGATGCAAGCAGGGCAGGCAGCACAGCAAAGAGCTGGCACTTAATATTAACAAATGAACTGCAACTTATTAAATCTAGTGAGACTTTTCACATATTTGTGCTAAGAAAATGTATTTGCTTGGCAAAACTACAGGTAAGCTTGTGTTCTTTCAAAATTTGTCTTTATTTTAAAGATTTCCGCTGGGTTTAATCCCTGCAAAAATTCTGATGGAAAAAAAATCTGATGGAGCTCTCTCACCATTATCCACTAGAGGTGTTCTTTTTTTCTGAAGAGAAGTAGAAAAGAATTTTTAGTTTGTTTAACCCATTTCAAGCCTGGCCTCCGTCATATGTTTTTGTGCAAATGCAGACTGCTCTTGAAAAAAATATACAAAATAAACTTAAAATCTTGCTCACATTTTGGTTTGTTTGGGTGCCTCCATTATATGGTGGAGGTATCATGTTCTGCAGATGTGGACTGTCATTGCAATATGGGATACCATCTTCCAAGACATGAAGCCAAAATATTTATCCTTTCCTGGCAAAAAATCTTTAGATGCATGTTCAAATTCACAAACTGAAAATAAAGCCTGTTTTCACAGGAGTTTCTTGATGGAGGAATGATGTATGTGTTTCTAAAAATACTTTCTATGACTAATTCATGACCATCGATCATTCCATTTTTTTTTTTTCCAAATGGCAGATTGTACATGTTAGCTTGATAACATTTTGTTACATGCTGTGTCACCCCTAAAGTGAAAACAGATTTGTGAATGTTCTGATAGTCACTATCGTTCTAATAAATAACAATATCTGTAAAGCATGCATGCACACACAGACACATACATACATACATATGGAAGTATGTAGGGAAAGAGACAGAAGAGGAAGAAACCACAGCACATCCCCTGGCTCATATTGGTGTTATTCACTCTAAAACTGATTCAGATGAAACACCTTCAGAAGCAGTCAAAAAACACGAGCATTACTGTGTGTTTTCACTGAAGCGTGGTGAAAACCAAAGTAAGTAACTGTGATAAGCCGTACCTTGAGTTTTCTCAGACTTTTCAGTAAGGGACTTAAATATGGGCTCTGGTCTTTTGCTAAAAGGAAAAGGAGTCCCGAAATGAAATGTGAGGTGAAGACGCACAGTTGAGCATTTGACACTCTACTGCAACTCTGAACTTTTCTGGAAGCCTGATGCCTGAAGCAGAAGCCACAGATATGATTTGAGGGACCTCTGAACAATGGAAAGGGGTTCAGTACGGCATATGTGCAGAAACGGATTGCAGGCCAAGTAGGAATTGATATGTGCCGGGGAAAACACATCTGATTTCTGTAGTTACTTCTTCAGCTGCTACACCTTCACTTGCAAGCCTCACCAAACTGCAGGTGGTTGTCTTGGGCCTGGGTGGGTGAAAGTAGTGGGGAAAAGTCCTGTTGCTGTCACCAGAGAGCAGAGATCAGCGCCTGCCCTTCCGCTCCCCTCGTGAGGAAGCTGCAGGCCGCCATGAGGCCTCCCCTCAGCCTCCTCTTCTCTGGGCCGAACAAACCAAGGGACCTCAGCCGCTCCTCATACATCTTGCCCTCTAGACCCTTCGCCATCTTTGTAGCCCTGCTTTGGACACTCTCTGATAGTTTTATGTCCTTCTTATACTGTGGCATCCAAAGCTGCACACAGCACTTGAGGTAAGGCCGCACCTGCACAGAATAGAGCAGGAAAATCCCTTCCCTTGACCAGCTAGTAATGCTGTGTTTGATGCACCAGAGGATATGATAGGTTCTTTTGGCTGCCAGGGCACACTTGACTCATATTCAACTTTCCCTCAATGAAAGTCAGTGAAAGTCAGATATTGAGGTGTTCCATAACTGTTCAAAGATACTACCCACTGATCTTACACAGGCATATCTAGTATGAGAAAATGTTGAAAACTATTCACTTACAGCTAATTTTCAATGTTGTCTGTTCATGTCAGAGACATATAGTCAGCCTTTCATATGCATCCTTAAGTAGAGATAACCTCTGCAGTTCACTTTCTTTGACACAAATGATGGTGGACTTTGCCCCCCATGAGTTTCCTCAGGCCTCTGCAGCCTCATGAGTGATTCTTGTGTATTAGCTCTTAGAGTGGGGACTAGGAGATCAAGCACCTTGTGGGAAATTTGGGGAGATGGATTATGGTCCTGGTTTTGCTGCTTACATGTTTAGGTGTTTTTGAAAACCTGTCCCTGTAGGGCCATCCAGTTACTTTTATCTGTAAGCTAACAAACTCCTGACCAGCAGATGCCTTGAACCAGCCATGCAGGAACACTTTCCTTCTTATTATTATTTGTTGGCCAAATCTTTCTCTGTAAGGTGATTGCTGTGGCCAAACTTGGGGTGTTTACTTCCTGCAAAACATCTTTTCTGAAGCAGCAACACAACCCCAAGGTGTTTTGCCTACAGCAGCATAAAAGATGTGAGGCTAACAATCTCTGTTTTTCCTGTGAAATATCCAACTGAAATTGTAATGTTGCTTTTTCAAATGTTTCTAATTCACTGCCTTACTTTTGAACCAACACTGCCCCCCACTGATACTTTAATTAGTTTGGGTAGCTGTTGGTCTTTACTTTTCTCCCTGTATCTTGATATGAAAATCCCTTTAGTATATGAGTCCCAGATATATAGCAAGGGTGGAAACATAAGCATTGTCTGCCCAATTCTCCTGTATCCATTACACAGCCACCAAATCAGAGCAATGTTTTACAGTCTCCACTGGCATGAGTTTCTACAAGGAGGCAAGTTGAAGGAGGTGCACTGGCTCATGAGTGCCACCCTGAGAAGGCAGGGGCACGCTCCCACCTTCTCAAGAGGAGGTTGTTGGTTTAAACTCAGATTATCTATTTCTCAGCTAAAAACACAGGTTCATGTGAAGGTCTGCTCAATCTTTAAATCTTGTCTCTGACACACACTACTCCTATGGCATTTACTAGGGTTGCAAAGAGGCTGGCTGGCTCAGCCCACCATTTCACTGCTGCTTGTAGACTGCTACGGTCCACATGCTCATGGATGGCCGCTTGAGTCAAAAAGTGCAACACCTCTCTTGGTAATGAACGAAAAGACACATAGCCAGGACACTTTCTGTTTTGCTTTGTGTGAGCTGTGCTGGACAAATGATTGGTTCTTCCTGCTATGCTCTGATGAACAGTCATAAAGTTGTCAAGGTCACTGAGGCTGCTCATTGAGCAAAATAATAGCATAGAAATGATCACACACACAGGAAAGGAAAAGGTTGCCTGTGGTTTCCTAAAGATCAGGCCTGCTGATGTGCGTCTACATTACTGAGGAGGAAATCAAGCCTTAAGTTCTCAGTCAACATAAGCTGCTCTGGTGCAGCTACAGGGTAGCTGATTAGCAGCAGAATATACCAGAGCAAAGCTTTATTGCTTGTGCTATGAAGGAGGTCAGTCTAAAAGGTCTAACTGTTCCCTCTAGCCAGGAAACCCACAGAATTGCTCTCCAAGCACACCACAGCATTGCAGGGAACACTATCAAAATAACCATTACAAAAAAAGTTTACTGTCCCTCAACTAAGACCAAGTAGGACAATGAGATCTGAAGCAGCACGTCAGCTTGGATATGGAGGGCTACATTCACGGACACACGTATAGCACTGCAAAACAAATGCAGTGGGTTTAGCTGTGCGAGAAACCACGTGGGTGGCTGCTCTTCAAAAGCAGAATAGCAGACATAAGCCATATCCATGGCTGGCTATGGCTCCAGATACCAAAAGTCAGTCTTCTACCAGAGTTGCCTGGCTAATTTGCCTCTGAACAGTAATTCCCCTTCAGAAGAGGGTTTGTGCACCAGAGGCTCCCACACAAAACCCTTCCACCAGCCTTATGGATTTGAAGCAAACCTTCCCCAGCCTGAGGGCAACCTTCAGCTGAGACTTGCCTGTAGGTGGGAGTACAAAAAATATTTAACCCTTGCAGATTTGGTTTGAAGACAGTTTACATTTAACCCCTGCAGACTTGGTTTAGAGACAGCTTGCAACTGTCACCTGAGCCTTCACTACATCTGCCAACGCAGAGTCCTCCAGTTTTCTGCGCTTTGACAGTCCCACAAATCGACCTGTATGTACACACACACACACTCGCACATGTGGAATTTTGTACCTTCTCTCAGTAAGCACAGGTCTTCATACAACTGGCATGGTAGTGAACACTGGACTCTGATAGTAAGTATACAATGAGACAGGTTTTCCAAATGCACCTTGTGACTTCTTGCACTCTTTTAAAAAGATGCCTAGATACATTGGCAAAGATGGTAATGTTCTCATTTACTATCCATAAGATGAAATGTTGGTGTTTTATTTTGGATTTAGATGGAAGGTAAAAGTACTTTTAAATTGTACAAAATTTGAACTTAAAAATATTAAAATGCGTATTTCACTTTGCTATACGAATTCTCATGCCAATTCAAAATATAAAAGTCTGAAATGTTTTTTGTTTTTTGTTTTTTGTTTTTTTTTTTTTAACAAGAGCTAAGGCATCTAGATTCACACATTTGGATAAAAAATATTTTTTATAAAAAGTTCAGTAGAAAGTTCAGTAAAGTATTTGACACTGTCTCCCACAGCATCCTTGCAGCTAAACTGAGGAAGTGTGGTCTGGATGATCGGGTAGTGAGGTGGACTGTGAACTGGCTGAAGGAAAGAAGCCAGAGAGTTGTGGTGAATGGGATGGAGTCTAGTTGGAGGCCTATATCTATTGGAGTCCCTCAAGGGTCGGTGCTGGGACCAGTACTGTTCAATATATCCATCAACGACTTGGGTGAGGGAATAGAGTGCACCCTCAGCAAGTTTGCTGATGACACAAGACTGGGAGGAGTGGCTGACACGCCAGAAGGCTGTGCTGCCACCCAGTGAGACCTAGACAGGCTGGGGAGTTGGGCAGGGAGAAATTTAATGAAATGTAACAAGGGCAAGTGTAGAGTCTTGCACCTGAGCAGGAACAACTCCAGGTACCAGTATAAGTTGGGGACTGACCTGTTGGAGAGCAGCGTAGGGGAAAGGGACCTGGGGGTCCTGGTGGACAGCAGGATGACCATGAGCCAGCACCGTGCCCTTGTGGCCAAGAAGGCCAATGGCATCCTAGGGTGTATTAGAAGGGGTGTGGTTAGTAGGTCAAGAGAGGTTCTCCTCCCCCTCTACTCCACCCTGGTGAGACCGCATCTGGAATATTGTGTCCAGTTCTGGGCCCCTCAGTTCAGGAGGGAGAGGGAACTGCTTGAGAGAGTCCAGCGCAGAGCCACAAAGATGATTAAGGGAGTGGAACATCTCCCTTACGAGGAGAGGCTGAGGGAGCTGGGTCTCTTTAGCTTGGAGAAGAGGAGGCTGAGGGGTGACCTCATTAATGTTTATCAATATGTAAAGGGTGAGTGTCAGGAGGATGGAGCCAGGCTCTTCTCCTTGACATCCAACGATAAGATAAGGGGCAATGCGTGCAAGCTGGAACATAGGAGGTTCCACTTAAATATGAGAAGAAACTTCTTCACCGTGAGGGTGACAGAGCACTGGAACAGGCTGCCCAGAGAGGTTGTAGAGTCTCCTTCTCTGGAGACATTCAAAGCCCGCCTGGACGCGTTCATGTGTGACCTGATCTAGGTGTTCCTGCTCCGGCAGAGGGATTGGACTAGATGATCTTCAAGGTCCCTTCCAATCCCTAACATTCTGTGATATAATTTGGAAAAACTTGTTTCAAAAGATTGAAAGGAAACAAAAAAAAAATATGTAAGTTATATTTTCCTACAAAGAACTGGATTTTAATTATAGTGTGTTTCCTTGGGGGTTAGTTCTGAGGTCAGAAAACTTCAGGCAGCTCCGAGGTTTCCTTAGTACCAAGAAAAATACATGCCAAAGTTTTATTGTGTTTACATATTTATCAGTATTCACAATGTGGCTCAGTTATTCAGTCTGGCGATGTTTGTTTGTTTGTTTGTTTTGTTTTGTTTTTGTTGTTGTTTATTTTGTTTGATTGCTTGTTTGTTTGTTCATCTCTATTTAACAGTTAATACAATCTTTTTTTAAAGATTTGGACATATCATCACAATGACTAAGATCCACAGGCTGGAAAGAAATCCCAGCCATTGCAAAATGATCTTCATGTGTAGTTGGAAAACATATCTTGAGTTACTGTAGGGAAAAAAACAATTATTTCATAGATGAAGGTGCCAATTTACTGTACATGTCCAGCTGCACTTTCCAAAAGACAAATAGGTAAAGCAGTTTCCACTGTACTTCCAGTAAAACTTGCCACACTTGGAAAAAGTGCTCTAAAAATGGAAGAGTGAAATGAAGAAATTGCACATAAAATGTCACACCAGAAGTGTAAAAATATGTGTTTTTGGAAGTGACACACCAGTAACATTCAGCCATATGAAAAGAAAGAGGATATTATTTAAAAAAAAAAAATAGAGAAAAAAACTCAGTTATGATTTTGGTAATTGTATTACCCTTAAAATAATATTTACTGTAACTGCAGTCAAAACAAGTTAATCTTTAAAATACATGTGGGGACAAATTTTCCTTCTGTTTACAAAACTATTTAGTTATTCCACCAGAAGTATGTTGTGTATCATTTCATTTGTAATGATAATCTCTGATAATACAATTGGCAAGAGTGAATACTTGCTCCCTGGAAACAGGTTCTGAGACCAGGCTAGACACTATAACCTCTGGACCTTGTTCTCAGTGCACAAAGATATGGCTGTTAACTCTCTCTCAGTCCCTGTTGGTAGCAGGTGAAAGGGGTCATCAGGATGGGGAAGAAAGAGGCAGATAGCTAATTGGCATGCTGCTGCTAGATTAACAGAAAAGACCAAGTCCTCCACTGATCTGCACACAGCATAGAACCCTTGAAACAAAAAGAAATGAAAAAGACAGTTACATCAAGCTTTGTCCTGTTGTGAAGGACCACATCAAATGCAAAGCAATGCAGAAGCCCGTCCAAAATACCTGTAGTTTAATGAGGATGAAGAAGAGCGCACACAGACTGCAAAGAAACACATTTCTCTGCTTTTAGTCAGGGTTTCTAAGCTCTCCCTTATTTCTGCCCTGTGATCCTGCAGAAATCTAAATATGAATAGGAAAACACCGCTTCTGGCAGTCAAATGTAGAACAGTGGATGACAGGAATGAGTTAACAAGAAGATAATGCAATACTTAGGCAGTATATATCTTGCACTTAAACATGTTGCATGCATAAAAAAAAAAAAAAAAATGTCCAATTAAAATGCACTTATGCTGCCAAACAGTTCTAGTGAAACATTCATTTGGACACCTGCTTTGACCGGACTCAACAGCCTAGTTATTTATTTTCTGTCTGTTGATTTATTTTTGCTCTAAAAGAATGTCTGTGGCAAATGCATGTTTACGTAGGGAATTGGGCTCTCCATTTTCAGATGCTAACCTTAAAATCCCATAGATTTCCTTTTTCCTGTTTATAAGGGTGAAACATAGCTCTGGTTTTATTTTTATTTTTATTTTTTAATTAACCAAGATATAATTAAACAGTGACTTGATGAAAAATTTATCCACAGAATAGATATTTGTCAGTAGATGTAAGTATACAATATGAGCTGTCCTCCCTCAGACCAAAGATCCATCTAGCCTAGTATTCTATTACTAACATCTAATTTAAGTAAACATATTAATTTAAAGGTGAGTATAGAGTCATTCTTTTCTGATATGTCCTCCAGATGTCATTTTAAATAGTCAGTGATAGTACTGACCTCTACATATTTATCTTTTTCTGAATATCTTGTGGTAATGAAGCTCATGATGCAATTATAGTGTGGTTTGCAGAGGAGGTTAAGTCTTCTACTAGGTAAAATAATATAGCTGGAAAAAAATAAACTCGTTTAGGCACATGAGGATTTTTCTAGTATAAAAAAGAAACATCTTTCTTCAAAAGTTGACAGTAATTCTCTGGAGTTTAATTAGACATGCTTGTTAGTCAGACTGAGAGAAACAAAGTATTTGGTTCCCATGAGGCAGAGGAAGGGTTTTATCAGCAGGAGAGATGATAAGATGATTATGTCTATCAGTTAAGAAAAACAATAATGTGCAATACAATAAATAACTGTTAGGAGCCTATGACTATCACTGTTTGCAAGAGGTAAGGATTTTAATTTCTTTGCTTGTCCTTTGAAGGTACTTAGTGAGCTATGTGAGCTTAGTGAGCTTAGTGAGGATATTCTCTGAAAAAAGGATGCTTTTTCTTCTGCTGATTTTCTCCAAGCACAGCATAGGAAGTGATGGTTACTCAGTTCAGAGTTCACTTATGGTGACTTTGGAGCACTGGATGCTTATGCCAACTACTACAAACACATGATCCAGGGACCTTGAGAGTTCATTCTATGAAGGGTCATGCTGTAATGGCTCTGGGGATGTGCTGACTGCAGAGTGCTTGTCCATTTAGTCGTTGCACACATCAAAGCTGTTCCGTAACTCTAAACTTTCATTGTCCTTTTCTTATTCCCCAGTATTCATGAAGGCAAAAAGACATTCATGTGAATAAAACCTGGCACGTTATGGATAGTTCACTCAGCTCTACCACAATAGTGGCAGTACAACCCCCCCCCCCCCCCCTTTTTTTTTTTTTTTTTTTTTTTTTCGCTTTTCTTTGAGAGCAGCCTGTTTTCAATAAATGTGCATCCAGGTAAGCTGAGCTATGTAAGTGCAGAATTTATAACTGCAAAATTGTTTGATGACCTGGGACATTCTTGGATCCATTTAAAGGACCTACAAACTTAAAGCAAAGCACAGAAATCTGAAATGTAATGCCAGTAGCTACTTTAACTGTCAAGAATATAAGTTATTGCTCTCTTTTCCGATGGCAAATATCTCAGGCTCATTTTGAAAAAAAAAGGTCATTCTCATGTTTGAATGTTTAACATTTAATATCCAATGCCAGAAAAAAAAAAAAAAAAAGTTTTTCAGATGAAAGAGTCTCCTCATTCTTGGAGGAGGCATTAATAACTGTCATTAACACAAAATAAACCGAAGTGTCATACTGACCTGCAGAAGCACTTTTTAAAATATTTTGCTCAGTACAGCCAGCACAGCTAAGCTCTAATAATCATAGAACCATAGAATGGCTTGAGTTGAAAGGGACCTTAAAGATTACCTACTTCCAACCCCCCTGCCATAGACAGGGACACCTCCCACTAGACCAGGTTGCTCAAGGCCCCATCCAAGGCCTTGAACACTCCGAGGGATGGGGCATCCACAGCTTCTCTGGGCAACCTGTTCCAGTATCTAACCACCCTCATAGTAAAGAATTTCTTCTCTGTACCTAACCTAAATCTACCATCTTTCAGTTTAAAACTGTTACCCTTAATCCTGTCACTGCACTCCCTGACACAGTCCCTCTCCAGCTTTCTTGTAGGCCCCCTTTAGGTACTGGAAGGCTGCTACAGGGTCTCCCTGGAGCCTTCTCTTCTCCAGGCTGAACAACCCCAACTCACTCAGCCTGTCTTCACAGGAGAGGTGCTCCAGTCCCCTGATTATTTTTACAGCCTTTCTCTGGACCCACTTTAACAGGTCTATGTCTCTCTTGTGCTGGGGGTCCTGGAGCTGAATGTGGTACTCTAGGTGGGGTCTCACAAGAGTGGAGTAGAGGGGGAGAATCACTTCCCTCAGCCTGCTGGCCATGCTTCTTTTGATGCAGCCCAGGATATAATTGGCTTTTTTGGGCTGCAGCTGTGCACTGCCAGCTCATGTTGAGCTTTTCATCCACCAGCCCCAAGTCCTTCTCCAGGGGGCTGCTCTCAATCCATTGATCACTCAGTCTGTACTGATATTGGGGAATGCCCCAACCCAGGTGCAGAACCTTGCACTTAGCCTTGTTAAACTTCATGATTTTTGCATCTCTTAAGCCTGTCAAGGCCCCTCTGGATGGCATCCCTTCCCACTGAAGTGCCAACTGCACCACCCAGCTAAGTGTCATCTGCAAACTTGCTGAGGGTACACTCAATCCCACTGTCCATGTCCCCAGTGAAGATATTAAACAGTACTGATCCCAGCACAGACCCCTGAGAGACACCACTTGTCACTGGTCTGCACCTGGTCATTGAGCCATTGACTCCAACACTTTGGATGTGGCCATCCAGCCAATCCCTTACCTACCAAATAGTCCATTCTTTAAATCCATAATATGCAATCCATATTTCATTTGCCTTCCATGTTCATCTTGGATCTTATTAAATAATGTCTGCCATGTACTAAAATGTTAATAGAGACATTATTAATACTG
This sequence comes from Anseranas semipalmata, assembly GCA_013399115.1. Classification (NCBI taxonomy): domain Eukaryota; kingdom Metazoa; phylum Chordata; class Aves; order Anseriformes; family Anseranatidae; genus Anseranas; species Anseranas semipalmata. The sequence goes on along the minus strand of VXAA01006165.1, from coordinate 14,135 downwards.
ATAATCTGAATTTTGCATTCCAGTAGAGCTCTATGTTTAATTGCAAGATTTTTATTTTTTTTCTCAAACTTAGTAATCTATTTTTTCATTTCCCAAAACAAGGCATGATAGCTTTCTGGTTTGTCTGCCACTAGTACACTTTCTGCAATCTCCATAGATCCTCTTCTCTCTCATCAAAAGCTATACATAGTCCAAATCTTCTTTATTCTTGCAGACTTGATACAAGGCAAATATTTTTTTCCTGTTGACTATCATTTTTTTTCATGATATCATAAGCCAATCTTGGTTGACATTGGGTAACTCTTACATTAAATTACATGAGCAATGAGTTTTATAAATTCTATATTACAGCTAGAAATGAATTAACAGTGAAATCTGCCAGCAGTTAGCTCAGCAAAATCCCAAACCCTTCTGTCCTAGTGCATTTGCCCAAGCTTTTGCTGACTCCACTATCACACACACAGACCTGATGTATTTGATTTGCACATGAATACTGACATTTTTTAAGATTTACAGCATTTATACATACTGCCTACAATAATTACTAACTGAAGTAACTCCTCTTTCTGAGCTTCTCACTTTGCATCAAACCAATTCTCCATTTTTTAACCTCTTTCCCATGTGTGTGATGTACAGGCTCTCCATTCATGCGTCCATGCTCCCAGCATGTGACTGACCCAAGGAAGAAGAGATTATGTTCTTTGCTGGGAGCTATATGAATTATCACCTGAGCCTCAATTTTCCAAAACCCTTACATACATGTTATTTTTTTCCTCTGAGCACAGTGTTGCCTCAACTGAACATTCACAGTGCATGCCACCCCAGCATCTATGCTATTCAGCCACTCTTAATTACTTATACCTGCTACAAGTTGTATGTTCCTTACAGGCTTTACACACCTGGGACAATGTTGTCCAGCAGGACGTATGTCCCTCGCTAACATATCTGCCCAAAGGCAAATACTTCTCTATTTCAAGCCTGAAATCAGCTAAGCCCCCTGTAAATGGAAAATATTGGCTTCCACAAGACCTCTGAGTCAGATCTATTGCAGTTGTTTCACTCCAGAACACACTGAGCTCTAATGTGAGGCGCTGCAATTTTAGTTGTTCATGCTCCTCCTGACCTGGAAGGTAAAACAGACTAAAAAGCAAATTCTGTGTTTCAAATACACATCCAAGTGGACATGATTGCACAATGCTAATACTTGATAAGGATTTTTTATTATTATTTAATAAAGAACTCTGTCAACAAATATATCCTTCTTCATGTCAGGCTGAAACATTTTCTACCATATAATGATGCATTAGTTATGCATGCCTGAACTAGTGATACTTTTATGAGAGAGAGTAGAGCCAGAAGTACATCTTAAAATATCCACTTTAGAGAATGTTACTGCAGACATGAGGTGGGCAGGGAAGATGGAGGAAAGAGGGAAGATTTTTGTATCATGTAAAGGCAGCCTTGTGAGAAGAACCCTGGCTTAAGAATATGAGATTCATATCCTCGCTCTCACCACAGACCTCTGCATGACTGGGCAAGTCACTGAATCTTTCTCTGTATTTGTAAATATACATTCTCTGACACACACATAAAAACCTGGGGGTGGGAGGTGAGGGGTGGGGAGGGTTAGGGTTACGTTCACATGTGTCAGGACTGTGAAATGCTTTTGTCAGGGTATCCATAAGACCATTTGGATAGATGAATCTCAGGATGTGTGAAACCCTTTCTTCACTTTTAGAGATCTGGCTCTGCTTTGTACAGGAAAACTCACTGCACTTATTTGCTGTGGGATGAAATTTAACTGTGCATCACAAAACTGATTCCGGCCTAAATTCTCTAGTGTGCAAGAACGCTGCATTTTGTCTCGTTCTGATTGTATTATTATGAAATTTATGTTTTTCAAAGAGTGAAGCACACATTCTTAAGTGTGAACACGCACACAGTTGCTAACGATATTCAGTATAATATCGTATATACACACACACAAATAAATGTATACTCCAGACATCTAAATGGTTCCTGCTCTGGCAAAGAAGCCCACTGTGGGCTCTGTGTACCACTTCAGCATCCTTTGGGAGCTCTGGGTTTCCTGTAGCCTACATTTCTCAGACAAAGCTCTGGTCAACTCATGTCTTCCCTGCCACGGAGAACCACCAGCTCTACCATCCAGCCTGCAGATGACAGCCTGGAGACAGCATGAATCACAGTCCCTACCAAGCCATGTATTGCCATCCTTGTTAATTAGAACCAACGCATTAACACAGAGGATTTCTTCCATCTGAGACCATGGCATGCGACATGTATTTCTGTTGGTCCAGTGGCAATTCCCAGGACAAGTCACTGCAGACATCTTAAAACTATTGTAACCATTGCTAGTTATCCCCTTGAGCAGGTGCTATTTACTTATAGTGGAACTTTGGTCTATTTTGACACAGAATTTATTAGTCACATACATGTCTCAGCCTTCCGTTGATCAGGGCAAGCTTCTTTCTAGGATGGCTTCTCAGTGCAACATCTTTGGGTGTTCACAGGAAGGGAGCTGCTGAAAATTTCCATTGCCCTTGTGGCAGAAATTTCCTCTGGCTCCACACAGTCTACAGCATGGGATTTGTGACACATATCCCTAAAGGTTAAAAATCTAAGCTCCTGAACAAACACAAGCACAGAGGTGAATCTGAGCATGATCAGGTTAGCACTGTCAATCTTAAGCAACCGTTCACCATTACACCAGCAGTTCACAGAGAACTAGGAGCAGGTGAATGATCAGCAGCCACATTTAGTGACAGTAGCAGCAGTGTATTCACACCCACAAGTGATCACCTGATCTTGCTCTTGGGAGGTGCTCTTAACAGCCAGCCCTTTTTACAATACTCTGAACACCTCACTGCACCTATTATCAGAAAGATATGAAGCGTCAAAATGCACACGCTCTCTTAAAGCTTACATGAAAATATGATATAGATCAGGATTAATGGAATTCATAAACAATACATGAATTGACACAATTTCCCCCCCCCCGTGAAAATCTACAATTTGTAAGGGCCAAGCCCATTACTACGTCTATATTTAACCTGTCTAATAAGTGCAAAGTCCAGGGTAACAAAATACCAGATCCATAATCACATTTTTACAATCAAAACTAAAATGAATTAGCATGAAAATTCTGAACAATTGTTCATCACCAATGTTATTAAAAAACTTGTCTCCAACTAGGGCTTTTTAACATGCAATCACGTGTCCTTATTGCAAGACTGCACCTTCCTTGCATGTTTGCTGGGTTCTTCATGTCTGGGAAAACATCCTACCAAAAACTCCAATGTCCTTTTGGATAAGGTTGAGGGAATAACTTGACCGTAGGGTGAATTGAGGCAGATCTGAGTGATGCCTTTTTGGGGCTAGGTAATTTTTTCTTGGAATAGATGCTCATTTTCACAGGAATAACTGTAAGGCATCACCACAGGGTGTTTCCATCTGTGTAGCTGTGTACGCTAAGAGGTCTGTGTTGCAGATTTTACTTTGAAATTTATGGAATTTTTTAAATCTAGACAATAAAACACCTAAGTGGGCCACATGACAATAAAATTCACAATCATGCCTCAGCCACTGACTGCTGTGCAGGTAAGGCTTTGCAGCAATTGGCAGCTGGTATCCTGGACTGGGAAAAGGAGCTCCATGATAAACTCAGTGTGTTGTCAGGGAAGTGTGAGAGCAGGACTAAATGAGTGATCTCTCAAATAAGTCTGCAAGGTTTAATGGCCCATAACTATCTGGGATGATCCCATATGGGATAGTCCAGCCAGTCAGATGTGGGACCAATGTAAAAAGAGAGGCTATAATCAACAGAGGCTGGTCTGAGTAACTGTCATATGAGAAGGAACTCACTGTTAGGTTTTCCATCCAAACTGATGTCTTCTAAAATTTTGTTTGTTTGTTTATTTTTCCCATTGAGTAATTATGGGGTTTTTGAAGTTTCAGTGAAAAACTCCAGGAACTTTTCTGTGAACAGAGCTTGGTTTACAGATCGGAGAACAGTAACTGATGCTGTGGGAATCCCTTTAATTACTGAAAGAATCATTAAAAGATTCTTCAGTCTTCTCTTTTCTTCTTCTTCTTCTTCTTCTTCTTCTTTTTTTTTTTTTTTATTTCATGACCATTCCATAATATATTATGTGTAATAATTGCAATCAGATGCTCTGTAGGCCAGAAAAAAATAATCCTCTGAAATGAGAAAAAGCCTTCTGAAGCCCCCGTCTTTATAATTTCTCTTGCTCTCAGCATGGATTATAAGGCAATTTATCAGCATTTGTTCCTAACAGTTCCTGCAGTCAAAGACGTTTAGGATGCCTGAGAGGAGAAGAGAACTCCAAAAAACAGAATATTGGAGGTCTGTCTGTGCATGACAGATGATGGATTAAGATGATGAATGATGATGTATCTAATAAAGATTTTACAGATTGTGGGTTTATGTTATCTGGTAGCACTTCCACCCCATTTAGAGCAGCTTTTCAGGCTAACAACAGCCAATGATGACAGAATCATTTCAGTGCTAATAACTTGCAGTATAATCTGCAAGCAAATAATGGAAATTAAACTGTGGTTAATGAATCAAAAGGACATAAGAATCAAAAGGCTTTTCAACGGAGCAGAGAGAATAAGCTGCAGCATACCATCATAGAACCATAGAATATCCTGAGTTGGATGGGAGCCACAAGGATCATTGAGTCCAACTCCTGGGTCCGCACAGGACCACCCAAAAATCAGACCACGTGTCTGAGAGCATTGCTCAGATGCTTCTTGAACTCCGGCAGGCTCAGTGCCATGACCACTTCCCTGGGGAGCCTGTTCCAGTGCCCAACCACCCTCTCGGGGAAGAACCTTTTCCTAACACCCAGCCTGACCCTCCCCTGTCACAGCTCCATGCCGTTCCCTCGGGTCCTGTCGCTGTCACCAGAGAGCAGAGATCAGCGCCTGCCCCTCCGCTCCCCTCGTGAGGAAGCTGCAGGCCGCCATGAGGCCTCCCCTCAGCCTCCTCTTCTCCTGGCTGAACAAACCAAGGGACCTCATCCGCTGCTCATACACCTTGCCCTCTAGACCCTTCACAATCTTTGTCGTCCTCCTTTGGACACTCTCTAATAGTTTTATGTCTTTTTTATACCGTGGTGGCCAAAACTGCACATAGCACTCGAGGTGAGGCCGCACCAGCGCAGAGCAGAGTGGGACAATCCCTTTCCTTGACCAGATAGC
>VXAA01006164.1:34586-46097 GCA_013399115.1 Anseranas semipalmata | reverse complement strand
AAAAACATCCTTAAAGAGCTGCCCACTCTGTTCAGATCCTGTGTCCCTAAGGACAGTGTTCCAGGGGATCTCATCCACTAGGTCTTTAAATAGCTCAAAGTTCACTTTTGGAAGTTCAGCGTCCTCTTCGCCAGGCCCATATTCCTCAAGATCACAAACTCAACAAGGGAGCAGTCACTGCAGCCCAGACTGCCTCCAATCTTAACCTCTTTAATGAGTTCATTGGCACTGGGGAGCACCAGGTCCGGTAACGCTTCTCCTCTGGTTGGTTTGTCTAATACCTGGACCAGGAAGTTATCCTCAATGCACTCCAGGAGTCTCCTGCATTGCCTACTGCCTGCCGTGTAGCTTTCCCAGCAGACATCTGGTTTGTTGAAGTCCCCCATCATGATGAGAACTTGTGAGTGCAATGTTTCTTGCAGCTGAAGCAAGAAGGCCTCATCAACAGGATCCCCTTGATCAGGCGGCCTGTAGTAGACCCCGACCATAACGTGTCTTTTATTGGTCCGGTCCTTAACTTTTACCCACAAGCTCTCAACCTGTCCATGGCTGTTTCTCAGAGGCAGCTCTGTGCAATCAATCCGTTCCCTAACATAGACAACAACATCCCTGCCCCTCCTTCCCTGCCTATCTCTTCTGAAAAGCTTGTAGCCCTCTATTCCAGTGTTCCAGCTGTGTGATTCATCCCACCATATATCCATTATAGTAATTAGGTCATACCTTAACCTGAGAAAACTTTTTTTCCTTTATCTATGAGAAAACAGACCTTTAAATGAACAAAGATAGCTTTCTAGAGTAAAAATCAAATTAACCTGTTATTCCCCTAATTTTAAGTCAGCAACTATAATCCAAAAGAAAGGAGTTTGTTTCAAGGTAAACAAAAATGTTGTCCCACAGACTATCTTACAGTCACTTTCTAATGAATTTGTAAATTTTAATGTGCTAGGAGCTGCCTCTCAACACAAGTGAGCGTGATAATGCCAAATGCCTGAACAGCTGTGTATGAATCTCAGAAATTTTAGATGTAATAATTTTTAATAAAATAATAATTTAATTAATTAATAAGTGAGGCAGAAGTTTGAAAAGCATAAGAGCAAATTCCCCAGGGATACCATGAGCAGGTGTTTCCAAATTCCAGACTTACTTCAAATTTTTCCCTAAATTATCCTTCTCTCCGTTTCACCTTCCATGACAGTCTGTACGTCCACTCAACCCCCTGGCTCCAAACAATCCCCAGCATTGTTGTGGTTCTTTCATAGTCTTCCTTCGTGATCAATATCCCTCTGAGAGAAGCTGAGAGGAACACTGGCAGCAGTAAAGGGAATGCTGCATGAGCCTGGTCATCTGTGTGAAACTGCGGGGCGTTCAGTTTATCACCCTTCTCTAGAGCAAAGGGAAGTGGAAAAGTAGTGTCCAGACTATAAGACACACAGAGACAATAGGGGGAGGAAAAAAAAAAAACTACCTATGATTTGAGAACTATACAAGGCTGAGACAGAGATTTTGGGTTCATTTTTCTTTCATGCTATGCATGGTCTTGCTAAGGTAGGAAAATTAGTTTCATGTATTTTAAAGACCTTAAATGATTTTAAGAATTTTCACTACAGGATTCCTTTGAATTATTATGAAATACATGTTCTCAATCCCAAAGGGACTTTATCGATCTCAACTTTGAAACCAAGGTTCTTTTAGGTGGAAAAAAATCTTTAAAAGATTTTAATGAATGCTGCTCATATGGTCTGCCTCTGAGTAAAAATAGGAGGAAGACTGGTTTTGTTCAGCTGCCCAAACGTAGTTTTGGAGGTAACTATTCACTTCCCTGCTTCAGCATTGTCCTTCTTGCTGTTTTAATTCTTTCTTCATTCCCCTTCCCGCTCCTTTAATGCAAGATGGGCATAAAAGACTCATTTTTCTACCACTCTCTTTGTGGAGATAGAAAGTCAGATTTTGTAGGTGGGAGAAATGCATTGTCAAGGCTATTTTCTAGTGAATGCATAATATGATGGAGACTTTGCCAGAGGTTCTGGTGGACTGGAAGCAGTAAGGCCTTAGCATCCAAAACTACAGTCACCTGAAGAGTCTTCTGTGGTAATAGGTACAATTGTAATTAGCAGAACCATAGCAGATTCTGGGTAGGAATGAAAAACGAGGAGTAATAGAGAAGCAAGAACCTTTGCCTCTCCTTTTCACTCTTTCAGTTTTGAGAGACTTTTTACTCTCTAGATGGTGCATTGCAGCCCTCAGTTTTGTAATAATGTGGGTTTTTTTGTTTTTTTTTTGTGTGTGTGTTTTTTTTTTGTGACTCAATGTATAAGGGAGTACTGTTTTTATGTCAACCTGTTTGTCAACACCCCATACTTACAAGACACTCAAATGGTAAAATACTGATAATGCATAGTGCAAACAACACAGTAGCATCTCTACTTGGTTATCAATTACTATTAAAGTTATATATGCATGCTGAAGAGAAGTTTTTATTTTCTGGGCTACTTGCTGGAGTTCAATTACTTTTTGCAATTAGGTACAATTTTCAGGATTACTTGGAAAAACAGCATATAGCAGCAAACAATCAAGGAAATTTCTAGGCCAGTGGAAGACAGATTCACTCATTTATTCAGGTCTTAAGATTTGATGATTACAGTCAGATTTGTTTGCTGTCATGGAAATGAGTCCCAGGTTATGATTCTTTAAGAAGGTACCATGTGTAATATAGCATCTGCTACAGTAAACATGTTTTTATTGACTATGGAAAATAATCCACTTAGTACGTAAAGTACACATAAAATGACTGTGTATGTATTCCTGATGATGCCCATGGGCTGCAATAGCACCACATTCCCTCTGTTTTCCATGCATTTCCAGGTATTTTTGTTCGTTTTTTGTTTTGTTTTGGTGTGTGCGTGTGTGTGCATGTGTGTGTGTTTTTAACATGTACACATTCCCAGGCTGGTTTACACAAGATGATATCAGCAACTCATAAATTGATCAAATGTGAAATTCTACATATCCCATTTTTCCTAATCTCTCACTAGTGTTTATAGTATTATTCCCGGTTCCTCTGAGAAGATACCGTTCTCCTGCTGGTTTTATTTTTAATCTGTCAACTGAAGTCTTGCCTGGGGATCCTATCCATATATTAAAATCCTTTGAGGGCATAAGAAAATTAAATAGGTCTTCTTTTCTGGAGAAACAGCATGAGTCTTGAGGTTGCCCAGAAGTGAAACACCTGTGCAAAGAACAGGGGGCAAATGTAACAACTAGTAAATTTGAAATTACCAATTAGGAGACTTCAAGAAGAATTGAATACATGGATTTTCTTCTGAACAGATGAGGCATAAGAACTCACTGTTTTGGAATCAGAGGACTTACTTTGTTTAATATCTTTTGATTATCCTTCTCTTTTTGTTTATTTACCTGCAATTTCTTTATTCTCAAAGATTAACATACACAAACATACACACACACACAAAAAAAAAAAAGCTTTGTGTCTGAAGAGGGAATTTCTTACTTTGACTTCAGCTAGAAGAGAAGTGAAGAAGCAGAGTGGTTGTGAACAGTACGGCCACATCAGCTCCTTCCATTCCTAGGATGGCCTTTGGCACTTCATGAATTCTGTTGGACACTGAACAGATCTAGGTCTTATAAAAATTCAACAAAAGGAAGACTAAACCTCAATTCAAAGTTTCAATGGAAGTGTCAGACTGAGTTCCCTTAATGCTTACTCTGATAACATAGGTATAAATATGAGAAGTTGCTGTTCATTTCATTAAAAACTGTGTGAAAAGATTAGATAAAGGTATCCTATTACTATATAATTAGAAGGATATATTAGATCAAGGCACAAAGCAAACACCATAAGGTACAACAAGCACCACAAGGCACAACAGGAAAATATGACATAAAAGCTGGGCACAAAACTGATAAATATTTGAGTGAGTAATTTGTAAAATGGAACATTACAAGAAATAACTGGAAGACTAGAAAAGATGAGCTACAAATGAAGACTGAAATAATTTGTGCATTTTGTTAATCTATAGAATTAAAAAAATATATATAGTTGGAGTTAAAATGATTTGTTTTCTGTGTAAAACATTCTTGTGAGCAAGAAGGAACTGTGATGTTCCCCACACACTGGATAAAGCTTGAGAACTTAAGCTCTCAAGCAGAAGTGAAAGCTCAGGGTGGGAAAGTGTGGTAGCTAAGGATCGTTACAAGTAATGGTATATTTTCCATAGTCAAAGACAAGCATTTCAGGAAAGTTTGATTCTGCTGCTAGATATCAAGGTGGACTTTCAAGGATGTTTCAAATTTACCTTATTTTTTATGATCCTTTAGCTGCTGATTTAAACCAAATGATGATGTTTTGAAAAACTCAATACACTCACCTTAAATCTAGTCTGAACAAGTTATATTTGGTTTTGCTAAGCCGCAAATAAATCAGGATTATAAATCTTTCTAGTACACTTCAGCAATTCAGCAAAGTTTGCTCTAGATGATGTTTGGTTTATCAAAAAACATGAACTTTCTGTTCAAGTTGTGTCGGGATCACAGTATCTCTGCTGTTTATTCAAGATATCAGCCTGAGGTTAACCCTTATTTTCTTTGAATGACAATGTATATGATGCACATTTTCAGGGAATTTCTCCAAAGTGGAAGCTTTTACAATAGCAAGCATTATAGGAATGTTGACAGAGTGGATGTGAGAGCTTCTGATAATCTTTTAAATGTGCCTTTATACTATATATTATAGAAGTCTTCCTTATACCTTTGACAGAGAGGACCAAAATCTTGTGATATTTCTAGGAATGTTAATGGGCACGACTTCTAAAATATTTTCAGCTACATTTACAAATACAAAGCTACAAATATTCATAAAAGTAAGTTGAAAGAATTTATCCTTTGACCTGACAAAGACAAAGCAAATTAAAGACGATAAGCAAGAAAGCTCCTGTATAGTTCATGAAGGCTGTAGGAAAGATAGGAAGAGTTGGACAGATTCCCAGGAGTAATACCAACACATTCTGAGATGGATGAGAAATAATGTTTATCTTCAAAAGTATTTGGCAGAACTGCTCTTTGAAATGTTGTTTCACTATCAACAACTGAACATTTAAAAACCTCCTTGGGTTTATAGAAACAGGATAGAGATAACTGGAAAGAGACTGTGGCAGAAATTCAGAGGTTAACTAAACTAATTTTTGTGTCAGCAAACAGTTTTTGATTTTTTTTTTTTTAAATTAGTCCTATGTTGTGTACTTAAGCACAGCCACAAACCATAGAGTGGACTTAAGCTGCCACAGTACCAAAGTGATCTTTGGAGGACCTGGTGTCTTAGAAATACCCCATGCTTCACTTGCTGTTCAGTTCTCAACAACCAATATCTCAATGGATGGCAAAGGGCCTCCAGTGCCTTTTCCTTTCTAGCTATATGCTTCAGTGTCACTTACCAGTGTATGATCAAATTCAAAGTCTGTTGTCACCTTCAAGACGCTTGGTGCATTGATAACCTAGTGATCACATCTGAAAGCTCAAAAAGGTAAGCAAGCATGGCATTTTAGAAACATGCAAATAGCATATGCAATATAGCAGCACATAAGACAACAATATATACATGCTTATAACCTTGTTGTGGATGGTTCTGTTTGAACTTACATGGCTTGTGGCCATGGAGGAGAAACGGTGTTTAAGAGGTTATTTACTGCTAGATTTTTCTGCCTAATTTTATTCAACTTTCTCTTGCAAGATCAAATTATTTCTAAATGTGTGCATGAAGATCTCTTTAGCAATGGATAAAAGTATCATAATGAATAACAGGCACTTAATTAAGAGAAGAGTTTTATTTGTTTGTTTGCTCTTTTTTGTAAAGAAAGATCTTTCTGAATGTACAGGAAAAAAAAAAAATGAGAACACTAAATTCATATCCATGAGGTGGAATTAATAGAGTAACCCTTTCAGTGATATGTACAGATTTTCTCTTTTGTATATGAGGAAAAACATATATCAAGGAGATTTTGACTGATGCTAGATATGTATGTGCAAGTGCATGTAGGGAAGGGGATGGCAATTAGCAAAGAACCTTTGAGTCTTTTTTGTCCTGCAGTAATTGATAATTAGCGCCATGGTTTCCTAATGAATAAAGTCATGGGATTAGCACTTATCTCTCATTAGCCAGCTAAGTAAATTAGAATTAGTATCATTTTATCATTCTGCAGATTCTGCAGAATGCATCATGCTGCATCATATGCTACCTCATCTACCAACTCTTCAGTGACTTAAACACAACACTACAGTGACATACAGAAAACCAAAAAAAATATATTATTGTTAAATTCCATGTCTGAACACAATGCGGAAGGCAGGCTAGGACACCAAACACACCGCTAAATACTTAAAAGTATCTTGATAGTAGCTGAAAAAACAAGATGGGTCATCACAATATTAATCTCTTATAAAATCTTTTTAGACCATGGTTCACTAATGAAAGAATGTTTATGCCATTTGTGTCAAAGATCTGGAAAGAAATTTGAAATATCATGCAAAGCAATATTAATAAAGGAAACATTACTAACATTTCCTGAGTATGAATTGTATATTTCAAGAGACTAGTTTTTAAATAAGTGAGTTTGTGAGTTTTATCATTTTTGTGTCTGAGCCAAGAGCCAAGCTAAAGTAGCTCATTCGAGTGCCTTGCCTGACAAAAACTCCTCATCTTCCTTGCAATGCGTAACATATGTGTTTCTCCAACCTGTTCTTTTTTGACTTTTTACCTAGCCAAAGGTAAGTTTACCAAAGAATTTTGCCGATTTCTTATCTAAGGTTATGCACATCAGTAATCACAGTGACCTAAGGAGGTAAGAAATGCTACACAGGCTCAGACCAGTCATCCATCTAGCACAGTAAGCCATCTCTGATAGAGAAAACAGGAGATGTGGTTTCAGAGGTAGCATGCAGCCTGGTCACTCTCCACTGTTCTATGTGGTTTCCACCATTTGGCAGCTTGGATAAGGGGAGTTATAGATACATAACTATCTATTCCATTCAGCATCTGCTTATGGATCCTAGGAATTTGCCTCATCTTTTCCAAAGATCCCAACACTGCCTCACTCCACAGCATCCAGTCTAAAAATCTGACTATCCACTGTATAAAAATATATTTTTTCTGCTTTAACAGGATCTCATGTAAGCCAGTAAGTGCCCCATCATTCTAGTTTTCTGAAATTTGATGAATAACAATTCTATGTTCATCTTATTCACTGCTTTCATGATTTTGTTAAAACTCTGTTTCATGTCTCCTCAGTGGGATTGCGCTAGTTTCCAGGTAAGCTGATGAATCAGGGCTCTGGAGAAGGCTGTTAGAGATCAGTGAAGAATATTAATGGCAACTAGTGGAGTTTCCTCTATCTATGCAGGTGTAATTTTACAGGTAATACATATTTTCTCCTACAACACTAATCAAAGGGGGAAATTGGAAGTCATTGTTGCTTAAGGTGCTAATGGTGTTTATTCAGACTCTCTTTAAAGCAAAGCAGGAGACATTGGAGAGGAGGTAGGCCCTTTCTGTTTTACTGCATTGGTTGGTTTCAAACCTCCACATAGACATGTAAAATACATGCAGCATTTCATACAGCATAGAAGAGAATAGGTTTCAGGTGTTCCAAGTTTTACAGAAATAGTATGGTTACTAAAAAATGTACCTTCTTCTGCTATAAGAATTTAATATATGCTTGTCATACTGTAATACTGAGTGTGGAGTCAGTACTGCAAATCTGGGGTTGCAAACCTATTTATGTTATTGTAGTCATTAGTCATGTTCATTGTTTCACTTCTGCTGTATGAACAAATGCATGAGAAAAATGAGACTGCTATGATACTTTCTGGTGTTGTCGGTGTTGGTATTGGTATTTTTAAAAAAATGTCACCACAAAGGCATGGAAAATATATTTTTGATGTTGCTACTCCCCACTACAAATTTGTTGAGTTATTACAGATTAGTTTCCTCCACAGTTACTTCTTGCTTCTGGCTGTTAGTGAATGTATAGATAGCTGGCATGGTGAAGGTCATCACAGAAAACACAGAGACATAAAAATTACATCATACACTATGATCAGTATCTTGCCTCCTTGATATTGAGCAGCAGAAGTTTTATTCATAGGCAGGACACTGTGGCCACAGGTTTGTTATAAGTGCCAATAACTGCAGAAAAATATGGCTGCAAACCCTCTCTCCAAAGGAAGACAACGAATGCCAGAGAAATGCTGGGTATTATAACTATATATTTTCCAGTCTTTTAACCAATATTTTCTTATTATTTCTCAGCTTCCACTTCCTTCCATGTTCTAGTTTTGTATATACACCCTAACAGTGGGGTTGGTTGTGAAAATGAGTTTGTCTTCTCACTCATGTGGTTGTTACTCTCCTACAGTCAAAAGACAGAAGGTACCATTCATACTATAGGAATTATGTTCAAACACATACACGTGAAGTTTTAAGGTAACCTCTATCAAATGCACGAGTACCCATCCTATGAACTTACATGAACTTATAATCTTTGGAGCAATCCAAATGTTAACAACCAATGGGTTGCAGAAACTAATACAAGGAAGTAATTTTTGTAATTCTTGTTGGTAATCACTCTAGGCTGTCCCTGACACTAAAAACTGAAAGTCTATAACTGTCACCAGAATTTGAGTGTATAGCAGTTTGCTTGGATTCTTCGTAAAAGCATAACTTTCTGAATGCTTAATGTGACATAAACATCATAATTGGAGAATTTGGATGCTGAACTCTTTTTTAGCTGCCTAAATGAGAGTCAAAGTCTATGGGAAGCTGATTACGTAATAACATACATGTAAACACACACGCACAGACATATATATATAATTAGATACGTCCATTGAAATATGGATTCTTTCCAGAAGAAATGTGGATTCTTTTCATGAGAAATTTAACACAAGGTAACACCTTTAGTGTTTGCGATAGATTTGTGCGAGAGCTATAGACTGTAGAAGCAACAGAACAGGTTTAATTGCAACTTCTTTCCTGAAAATTAATCCTGAATAAACTCTGAATTCTAGGGCTAACATTATTAGAGTTTCCTCTTTCATTTTTGTACCTTGTTAACCTAAAAGTTGGTGTGAAATTCTCTTAATTCAGATTTCATTCTCATGAGATTTCTACTGTCCCCTAATTTTTTATTTATTTATTTTATGTAAAAATGGAGAGAACAGATATTCTTAAGCTACAATCAAATTAAATTTCATTCCAGAATGATAATTTTTTCCAGTAAATAAAATTGAGACTGGGTCAATATTCTATTCCTGGCTTCATTAGGGTTTTTAAATATATTCTTCTTCTCTGTAAGCTTTTCAAACTAGGTTCTGTAAACTGACACCTGTTCTAACTACATGTCATTCCTACCACAGTTAAATTCTCTTTCAGTCTACTGTTTAGATTATGCATTCACAGTATGTCCCTGTAATTGCTCTTCTTTTTACCATATCACTAACAATAGATAAAGAAACTTGAGATGTAGTTCAGAGAAGTTACAGTCCTGTACAGTCGAGGGTCATGTGCTTGCATCTGCCTCCTCTGCTAACACAAAGCTCCAGGTAGCCCTAGCACGCCATGTAATGGCAAAAGGGAAAATGCAGGTACTTGAAGACCGGGCAGCTCTGATGTAAACTGCTTTATCTTTGCTTCTGCAAGTATCTCTTGACATGTCCAAATGCCAAGAACTGGTATAAGGACCATTAAGTGTGTTCTGAGCACGTTCTCTTTGTGAATACTGCACATTTCTACCCTTCAGTTTGATCCACTGCACTTAATAAAAACTGAATTGAATGTGAGTTGTATCTGACTAGTTATTTCTTTGGGGATTAGTTTAATATTAAAAAGCTCTGCTTCTCCTTTGAGAGTCTCACAGCATAGGAAGCACACTGAAACTTCTTTTAAAAATATATCTGAATTAATATAAACCTTGAGTCAGGATTCAAATTGCATCTGTCCTTCCCTCCCTTTTTTTAATCTAAAAGAGTCTTACGTATCTCCATTGAAATGCTGATGTATGTAGGGCTCTGTTGCATTTTGGTTTCTTTTTTAAACTTTATAATCTGCCAGCTTTAAAATCCTGAGAGGATACTTTGAATATTCCATTGCATTTGTGTGTGCCCTTGCACAATTTGAGTGTCACCAGAAACAGACACATCCTTGAATCTGCTGGTTTCACTCAGATAAATCAGCCATTCACAAAGCATCACAGTTCTGTTATTCCTGAAGTTCTGTTTTTAACTCCTTTCTTGAAATGTAAATATGTTGCTTTCAGAGTGTGTGCTTTGTGCGTCTGCATGTGGATTAAGTACCATTGGTAGACTTCCAAAAAAATATACTTCCAAAACTCCAATGATTAAATTATAATGTAAATTACAAGGAAATAAAACGACTTTGAATGAGTCTTCTTGCTTTTTGACTGGTTCAAATCAGCTACAGCAGGTCAGCTGAAAAAATATATATATTCCGACACCCCATCCCACCCCACCCACTTTGGATCATGCAAAATGTCTTTTTACTACCTGAAATTGGAAAATATATTTTGTCATTTGCCTGGAGCAATTTTGCTTTCTCAGAAGACTAAAAATACTTGGCTTTTGGAGTGTCCAGATAATATTATAGTTACTGTTTTGTAAGAAATAGCTTAAAGAATTAGATATTTGTTTATATTTGGAAGTCTCCAAAACTACATTGTTGCTAGATCATTTTTTTCCCCACTGACTATTCTTATTCTAAGGCCCTTTTATTTTAAAGCAATATTTTCATCAAATTGAATTACATCCCAAGTGTAAAATGTACTTGTATAACTGAAGTGCTAGACACCTAGCTTAAAAATGTTTCACTTGTTTCTCTTAATTTATAACATGTGTACTTTATCATCTCCAAAACACAACTAGGCAATATTTCATTGACACTGTATTTGTTCTGCCAGTAAGCTTACTGTCAAACATTTGTAAAGAGATACTTGCAAGTAATGAGATTTCATTATTAAAGCTCTAATTTTTTGTGCTAAGAGGTATTGTCTCTGATATGCGGAAACCTGAAAATGCTTATGTATGTATGAGGTAATTATATTCATGTCAGCAGTCCCATTGAGTTAATGAGATTATTAACAAGAGAAAAGTTGCTCCTATTTAGGTGTTTTCAGAATTAGACTATATTTTCTGTTTCTGTGTTTTCAAAATCTTAGAAGCTGTTTAAGCAGCTCTTTTCCCCCTGGATTTGTTCATTCTTAATGATTAGACCTATATTTTACTGAGAAGTGGAATCCAAGTCCTTTAAGCAGCTTTAAAGATCTAAGCCTAATATACTTGGTATATGCCTATGCTAATGTCATCACTTTCCCTGCTTCTGTGCTGATTTTCATAAGCATTGCTAATCAGTATGACAGAACAATGTGATTTTTTTTTTATCCCAAGACTTCTCAGTCTGTCTTATATATAGTCCCACGAATATTAAAAAAA
>VXAA01006164.1:23651-34579 GCA_013399115.1 Anseranas semipalmata | reverse complement strand
TTTCCTGTATATATATATTTTTTTTCTTAGGCATCTGTTACTGGCAGAAGAGGGATTGTGTGGCTCCTACTGTGATCCAATATAGTTGTTCTTCTGACCTTATTTTTTTAAGGAGGTCTTCAATTTCCAACCTGTTTTGAAAATCTGTGTTCCTTTTTGTGGGTGGATAATATACCCTAATTATGAATTCAATGTGAAATTACTTCGCAGCATATTTGCAAAATGGAAATAATATCCAGAATTTTGCAATTACTGCTTTGTGGAATATGTGTTCTTCAAATACCAACAGATATTTTACTTTTCCTGAAAATCACATTTTTATTATTGGTTCAGAAATTGTGCACAAGACTACAACTTACGCAGCAGATAACTTATAACTATGTCTCCCTGTGATACATTAGCTTGCTTCCCTCAGGTCTCTAAAGATCAGTCTTGGCTACTCTCTTATTTACTGCATACAGAGGGGCACTTAGGTACAGTTTTATTTTATCCTGTCTACAGACAGCACACAAATCCTTTCCCCATTTTCCCTTCATCAGCAAGGTCTCCTAGACTTTTTTTCTAGAGGCAGGGTTCAAGGAGAAGAATTAATGGTAATATAGGAAATCCAAGATAGGAAGTACTTGAGAAAACCCAACCCATGAAAGTTCATGGGATCTCATGGGATGTATCTGAGGGTGCACAGAGAACTGGCCAATGACTTTGCAAGGCCTGTAAGACACTGAAAAGAATGATGTCTCAAACACTTGGTAAAGAAAGGGTGTTACCACAGCAATGAGATAAGGTGAGGCTGGGAAAGTGGGTCCTGTGAATGCCGGACAGTGCATTCCTGGAGCCAGCTTCCTTATCTTGGGTAACTTTCTGAGACATTGTGGCGCCAGTGGTTCTGGTATTTGTGGGGAGGAAAGGTATTTACAACCCCCTGGCAACCCCCTCTCAGGAAGGTGCTGGGACAAAGACTGCAGAGTAATTAGCACACAAAATGGAACTGGAGGTGGGGCAGTGTCTTTTTTCACTACATCAGCAAAAAGTAAGACTTCACCTGAAATGGGGGAGGGTGTGGCAGAAGACCACCACAGACCCGGAGATCCACCCCAGACTCTTTTCAATCAGTCAAGGAGGCGGGGACTAAGTTTTAAAACCCCTGCTCTAGGGTGGTTTGTCGCGCGTGCGTGCCCACCACCCAAGAACCTGAAGTGGACAAAAGACAACGCTGGATCCACAGGTGGTGATACATCTTTCTGTCTCTCTTTCTCTTTTTCTTTTTCTTTCTCTTTCTCTTNTCTAATAATTCCTTAGCAAACTATTAGTAAAAGTTCAGCCTTGTTGACACCCATATTGAAAGACTCGTATTGTCTTGCCTTCCGACCCAGAGATTCAAACAAACCCATCTCCACCCCCGCCGAGCGGGACAAGACAAGGCCACACTCTCCAACATCTTTGAAAAGTTTTGGAGATTTAGGGTAATCTGCCACAACTGGAGAAAGAGAAATGTCACACCGTCATTCAAAAAAGATCAAAAAGATCATACAGGGAAGTGCAGACCAGTCAAAATCATATGGGTGCCTGGAAAAACCATAAAGCAAGTCCTTTTGGAGCATATTTCCGGGCACATGAAGAACAGGAAGGTGACGGGAACAGCCGGCGTGGATTTACCAAGTGTGAACCATGTTTGGCCCTGTGCTAGAATGTCTGGATTTTTTGAATGAGATCAGTGGATATCATCTATCTCTATCAGCTTGGGATGTCATGTTGTAAAAGTGTAAACAGATAAGTCAAAACTGGCTGAATCATCATGTTCAATAGGCAGCTGTTACTGGTTCTTATTCAATGCAGGCAGTAGTTACAGGTGAGGTTCTTCAGGTCTCTGTCTTTTAATATTATCTTGTTAAATACTATTCATCTATGCCAATGAGGTGGCAGAGCACACACTCATCAAGTTCATGGATGACCCCAAACTGTGGGACCAGTCAATACACTGGAGTGCGGGGCTGCCATCCACCGGGACCTGGACAGACAGGAGGAACAGACCAATAGGGACCTCATAAAATTCATCAGGGACAGATGCAAAATCATGCACTGGAGATGGATTAGCCCTCTGGAATAATATTGAATGGGTGCTGCCCAGCTGGGACTTGCTCTGCAGCTCTAGGGGTGAGAAAATACAATCCAGCAGTGTCTTCTGACAGCAGTCGTGACTGTTCATGTCCTGGGCTGCATGAACAGGAGCACAAGGAGAAGGAGAAGGGAGGTGATTATGCCTCATTTTTAGATTCATAAAATCATAGAATGGTTTGGGTTGGAAGGGATCTTTAAAGATCATTTATTTCCGACCCCTCTGCCATGGGCAGGGACACCTCCCACTAGACCATGTTGCTCGAAGCCCCATCCAACCTGACCTTGAACACTTCCAGGGATGAGGCATCCACAGATTCTCTGTGCAACCTGTTCCTGTGCCTCACCACCCTCATAGCAAAGAATTTCTTCTGCATAAATAATTTAAACCTCTTTTAGTTTAAAACCATTACCCCTTGTCCGATCACTACATGCCCTTGTAAAATGTCTCCAAATTTCTCATAAGTCCCCTTCAGGTATTGAAGGCTGCAATAAGGTCTCCTCAGAACTTTTTCTTCTCCAGACTAAACAAACCCAACTCTCTCAGTCTTTCTTCATAAGATATGTGTTACAGTTCTCTGATCATCCTTGTGGCCCTCCTCTGGACCCATTCTAACAGGTCCATGTCTTTCTTGTGCTAGGGGCCCCAGACCTGGATGCAGAGCTCCAAGTGGAGTCTCACAAGGGTGGAGTAGAGGGGGAGAATCACCTCCCTCAACCTGCTGGCCATGCTTCTTTTGATGTAACCCAGGATACAGCCGTCTTTCTGGGCTGAAAGCACACACCACCATCTCACTTCCAATATTTCACCCACCAGTACCCCCAACTCCTTCCGTGAAGGACTGCTCTCAATCCATTCATCCCCCAGTCTGTGCTGATGTTTGGGATTGCTTCAACCCAAGTGCAGCACCTTGTGCTTGGCCTTGTTGGGCTTCATGAGGTTCGTGTGGGCTTACTTCTCAAGCCTTCTGGACGCCTTCTGGATCCTTCTGGATGACATCACTTCCCTGTAGTGTGTCAGCTGCCCCACTCAGCTTGGTATTATCTGCAAACTTGCTGAGGGTGTACTTAATCCCACTATGTCATTAATACAGACTTTAAAATGTACTGGTCGCAATACAGGCCCTAAGGGATGCCATTCATCACTGATCTCCACCTGGACATTGAGCCATTGACTGTAATTCTCTGGCTGTGGCCATCCAGCCAATTCCTTATCCACCAAATATTATACCCCTCAAATCCATCTCTCTCCAATTTAGAAGCAAGGATGTTGTGTGGGAATTTGTCAAAGGTGTTACAGAAGGCCATGTAGGTAATATCTGTTGCTTTTCTCTTGTCCACTGATGTAATCCCTACATCATAGAAAGCCACTAGATTGGTCAGGCATGATTTACCCTTTGTGAAACCATGCTGGCTATCTCAAATCACTTCCCTGTGTTCCATATACCTATGAGCTATTAACATACCTCATTCTTCAACACTTGCTTGACACTATCTTTTTAGCATATTCAGATTTCAGTCCTTCAGTACAGGAAAGATGTTGACAAAGTAGAGAAGCTTGGGGGGATGAAACCAGGGCAGCAAGGTTGGAGCACTCATGAGGAGAGGCTGTAGGGCCAAAACTCATTCAGCCTGGAGCAGAGATGGCTTTAGAGCCCCTAACAGCACCCTCGTGTCTATGGGGAGGGGATCCAGGGTACAGAGATGGGCTCTTTGCAGCAGTGCCTGCAGGGAAGGAGAGAGACAGTAGGAATAAATAAAAATGAGGAAGGTTCCAAGTGGAACCTATGGAAAAAACTCACTCTATAAATAAAAGTAAGCTTCAAAACAGGTTGTTCAGAGGTGTGTCAGACTGTCTGTTTTTGAAGATTTTCAGGAATGGATGATGTCCTGAGTACCTTGGTGTGAATTTCCAGCACTGACCCTTCTCCAGGTAGGAAGCTAAACTAGACGACCTCTGAGGTCCCTTACAGCTCAAACCAATCTCTGATTCTCAGACTAAATAAGTTTGTGGGTGTAAGAGGGGAGAGAGTATATTGTTCTTAGTGGAAAAATATATGATGAAGGGTAATATTCTGCATTAGTGTTCATTGATCCATTGACTTATAATGAGAATACCATAAAGTAGAATAATTTAAGCTGGGAGGAACTTCTGGAGTTCACACTGTCAAATCCCTAGCTCAAAGAAGATTCAGCTAGATCAAGTTGTTCAAGACTTTTCTGAGTCTTAAAAATTGACTGAGACAAGATGTCTTATCTGTATTTTAAGCTATGAACACTGTACCACTACCTACAAATATTAAATAATAAATAAGAGTTTTGACTGCAGATGATGACAGTGAGTCATCATGGCCCAGTTTTGTATATCTGTTTTGAGAATTAGTATTTGTGGTCATAATGAGTCTGCATGGGATCCCACTGAAATCAATTAATCAATCAAACTTCTTGGCAGGCTGGGAATATACCAGAAAAGGGCCTTTAGTGACTGATAAAGAAGTCAAGCGAGCAGTACCTGAGTCTGAAACACAAGTGCTCTATTACTGAAGTGCAGCAGTAATCCTGATGCTTTGTAGCTTCTTGTCAAACTGCTTTCCAAATGTATCCTATTCAAGTGTTGGTTATGCTTTTCATCTGTTTTGCTTCCTAAGAGGGTCCTGGACTAAATTTTTATTAAGTGAAAAGATGGTGGGTGTTATTTATTTTACCAATAGCAGTTAATATAGTTTATGTTTCTCTGGGAGGCTTTATAACCTACAAAAGAAATTACAGAAAAGATCTTTATTGGCCTTTGCAATATATCAGACATACCCATTAACATAGAACAAGAGATACAGAAATGTGGGGCTGAAGTAAAAATCAACTTTGAACAATACCTTTTCTTCCAAGGAAGAAACGGGCTTTAGGAAAGGAAGGAAAGGGCTCCTGGAAGAGCTGGGCAAAGGAACTCATTGAATGGCTACAGCAAGAAAGCAATTAGGTCCATGAAAAAGGAGTAAGAAGTCATGTCGTCACGGACATGCAGGGAAATATTTACACAAAGCAGTATTTCTTCTGTGGAATTCAAGGCACGTTTACACTGAGCAGTAACAAATTTGCACTTCTTGGATACAAACCAGTATCTTTATGTTGTTTAGTATGCATTCAGAGCTAGCCTGGAGATCTTTAGCACTGCACTGCATCGCATGTCTTAACCTTAGCTGCTGTAATTTAGAATTGATCTACTGGGATCAGACTGGATTGTCTGGCTACCTTCCATCTCTGCCTTTTAGTTTACACTGTTATCCTGAAATATCTGTAAGGGGTTAATCGAGACATCACTGTGCAGCACTACAGGAACTGATTGCTTGGGCTGCTTTAGAAACAATATATGAAAGATTTCCCCAAAGGCTGTGGTTTTCAGTCTGAAGCCCAAAAGAATGGAACTGCTGCTGTGAAGCAATGAGGACGGAGTGAAAAGAGACTCTGGAAATGCCAGTCCCTCTTGAAACAGGTTCTTATTCCTGCTTGACAAATACATTTTTCAGCCTGTATATGTCTGGAAATTGCAGCATTATCGTACTGCCTGATTTACCAGCTACTAGAGAAATAGAGGAATTAGGACTGATCTAAAAATGCATTTTTTTTTTCAAGCTGCAGGTCTGAATCTCACTAAACAGCATTTAAATGCTATTATGTTACCAATGCTGTTTATGTAGTTAGCAAACACACACACACACACAACCTACAGAAATGGCCCTTTTGATATTTTACCCCTAAAAGGTAAAAATCCTAACTGCTCTATGCTATCCATTAGCCAAAACTCAAGCATTCCTGCAATTTATTTTTTTAGCTTCATGCCCGCTTAGATTCATGGTTTTATCTTGTCTAAACATTGCAGACCCTGGATGCATACCAAGTGGATTTTTCCCCGTAGTAGTATCCACTTCTAAGCAGCTGGTAGCATCTGTGTCAAAGATTAATAATTATTTGCTGAAAAGTAAATCATGCTTCTTTAATCTAAGATTTCCTAATGAAGAAAAATGTGTTTTTTCTTTTATCCTCCCCACCTAGAATAAACAAAACTTTTACTAGGCAAAAATAAAATAAAATAAAATAAAATAAAATAAAATAAAATAAAATAAAATAAAATAAAATAAAATAAAATAAAATAAAATAAAATAAAATAAAATTGTGATCTCAGCCTAAAGTCATTCTTCAAGATTGAGGTACAGACCAAATTATTTATTTTACCTTTCCCCTAACACCTCTCCAATCTCACCTCTTACAATGAAATGATCTAATTTTGTCTAGTCATATCACAGTCAAAGTCCTACTTTAGTGGAAAAAATTACTTGTCTTGCACCAACAATATTATCAGTGATTAAGACAAATTTAGGGATAGTATAGGGTAAAGGGTCCCAACCAATAAAGATTACTAGCCTGGTTCACACTGATGCCATCAGCACTGGAGATGAGGACAACAAAAACGCAACAGGAAAACTAAGAAGAAAAGTAGAAGAGAATTTCCCAGTAGTGGGCAAGGGAAAGAGCCTTCAAGAACTGGGAATGAAGGAAGAGGGCAAGGAGGAGCACAGTAAGGCACTAGTTGGAGAACAGGCTGTCAAACCTACCCAAAATTCAGGAACTACTGGTTTAAGAAAACTTGGAAATGTTTGAAGGGGTTTCACCATTTATTGTGACTGCACAGCTTGCAAGGGTTTAGTATGCTTTTCGTAGTTAGGGCTAACTGTATCTCAGGCAGTAGACTATGGGGCTTTAAGATATCTGCTACCAATGACACAATCATCAGTGAAAATTCAATATTTGCAGGTGTATTATGTTTTTGCTTTTTGTTCAGGGATGACAAGAGAATCATACCTCACATCAGTTTCATCTTTGACTGGATTTCGTGGGATTTCAAACTGGTCTCCTAAACACTGATGTGCAAATAAGGTGCACAGTGAACATTTGCTGTTTTGTCTTAAAGTCAGGCCTTGCTTTAAAAAGACAAAACACTCAAATAATTTGTGCAGAGTTCCAACATCATGCTCCTAAATGTTATGGGTCACCACAAAAACCTGAGATCTGCCTTGCACAGTTTTATTTGCAAGAGATTTGCAGCAAATTATTCCTTTATTTATTTACCTTGGTTTTTGCACATTCAAGGAAATATTCTTCCCTATCTTTGTAGTCATTGGAGCACACAAAGAAACTTCTTCAGAAAACCCCAAGGATTAGTCTGTCTATCATTACTAGTTTTAAGGGAGGAGGTCCATATTAGCAAAAAAAAAGCAATGGACCAACAGAGAAACAGTATCTTCCTCATGACCTGGTGATGGTAGGTCACTGACATGAAGGAAAAGATAAAAGTGGCCTAACTCATCCCCTATAGCTTATTTGGCAAAATTTTCTTTCCTTTTCTCTTGCAACA
This sequence comes from Anseranas semipalmata, assembly GCA_013399115.1. NCBI lineage: Eukaryota > Metazoa > Chordata > Aves > Anseriformes > Anseranatidae > Anseranas > Anseranas semipalmata. The sequence continues at coordinate 27,054 of VXAA01006164.1, read as the reverse complement.
AGTCAAGGTAGCACATGCACACGAGAGAATCACCCAGGTTTCTTTAGCAGCCATATCGTGTGAATAACAGGGCTTCATTTCTTCAGCCTTTCCTTCCCATTCACTAGCAACAGCTGGCCCTGCCAGGCTGCACTCTCTGCTTTCCTGCTGCCCCTTATTTCCAGCACTCTGCTCTCTGCTGTAACTGCAAGTTCAAACCTGTGTTGTTTCTGCTGTGGTTTTGTTTGCTTCCTGTCCAGGACAGACAAAGAAGCTTATTAATAATGCCATGCAACACATCAGAAGGTAAAAGCACTTACCGGTGTCTCTTTGCAATGTTGTGAGGGATGTGACTCCTAGAGATGAAGAATCCAAATAAAGTTAATACATCTGCAAAACTGCAGTCCAGCTTTCTCTTCCTTTTTCTTCCTTCACAGTCACATCAGGTGAACTCCTCCACTTTGATGAATGCAGTAGGTTGAACTTAGAAAGAAAAATGTCCTATTCACAAGAATTTAGAATTGGAATGAAAATAAGTCTGTCATCATTGTATCATCTATCATCTATGTGCCCTTGGCAATTTTGTTTAGTCATATGTCAAAACTAAGTGAACCAGAAGCAAACTGAGCTGAATGAAAAATAAACTGGAATGAGGAAAGAAAAAAAAAAAAAAAAGAAGAAGAAAAAAGGAAGAAAGCTCAGAAAAACTTACACAGGTCTTCTTTTTCCACAATAAATTATTAAAGTGTCACCCTACTATTTCTAATCTGATTTCTTTTTCCTTTCAGTTCTTTTATCTCTATTTGTTATTGGTATACACTAAAAATATCTAGATCAGAGCATCATCCCAAGTCTAACTTTAACAGTTTTAACACAGGAGATTGTAAATATGTTGAATTTATCCACTACAAGACTCAATACTGAAGCTGAACTATCAGGATTTTATCAGGTGCAATTAAAGGTTGTATCAACACAAATGTTGCTGCTCCTTCACACTGCATAAGTACACACTGAAGGTTTGAGAGTGCAAAAAGACATTTTACCCAGATCCATTTTTTATTTCCAGCACCACCAGAGTTCTTGCTGAGAAACTGTAAAGAGAAATCCTCTGAATCCCTCACCATTTTGTATAACTGCCCTTAAATGCTAGATTTCCAGACTGTCTGTTTCCTTCCTGCTTTCATCTTTACAGGTGACCCAGGGAACCAGATCACTGCAACCGTCCATTGACATATGATCTTATGGATGACAAAGTTCCCTTCAAGATCACTCACTTCTTCTTGGAAAGTTGTGTGCACTCTTACTGCCACCTCTTTGCTGCTGCCTGCAGCTGTCAATATGAATTCTGCTTTGTAGATGCAATCCCAGTGCTACCCATCTCTGGTAGCTCAGGCCAGACTCTCAAGTACTGTGTTCTACCCTGGGTAGGTTCTTGCTTAAAGAGTGGAGACCTTCAGAGCCTCATAGGCTGCAAGACAAAACCCTTCCTGGGAGAAAAACATGCCCACCTACCTATTTCTGGCAGCAAATGACACCACTGACCAGGGGAAGCAATGACCAAAAAAGAGAAGCAGCTTTCCTACTCTGGTGCCCTCACTGCTTTTGGCAAGATGTGTATGGTCCCTGATCTGCCTTCGCTCTGTGATCCTTAAATAGTAAGTGGGGCATCTTGACAATTAAAGGTCTTTTGAGGAGGTTTAAGTACTTTGGACAATGCAGTGCTTTCTCTCAGGCTTTTCTATGGCAAAGTCAGCTGGTGCTCATTGGTGCTGCAAGGCTGGATTCAATGCAGGGATACAGACCACTGATGCTAAGAGGAAATGGGAATGCAGCAAGCAGGCTGGAAGGCAATAAGCAGTGTTGAAATCTCTCACTAGCTCATCTCAACTTTTCTTTTAAAATATCGGCAAGCACATCTGGCTTCATGTGTGTACAAACATGTGTGTATTGCATAAATATGTTTCTGGCCTGAGGGTGCTGAGATGGTTAAGTAGAGGTCTTTTTTTGTGTGACTATTGGTAACCCACTGCACAGATGCCTGGTGCATCCTTCTGTTCATGAATCAACAAAATAAATATTTGAGTAAAGAACAGTCCTTCAAAGCAGTAACTGAGGAATTCAAGAGCTAGCAAAAAAAAAAGTGCTAGAAGAGCAGTAGGTGTGAAAATTTCTTCTACAGTGGAGGACTGGGAATCCAGTTTTAGCTCCTGACTCTGACAGAGACCCCATAGCAGTCTGCATACACCTCATATTCCCCTAGGTGAAACCTTTGTTATTTCTACCCGGATAAAGTGTCTCCGTATCTTTCCATTTGTATTGTTCTCTCCCACCTACATTTCAAATTCTTTGGGACAAAGGCTTGTGTTTACCATATGTCTGTATGCTGCCTAGCAAAGCTGGGTCCTGATCTAGATTTGCCCCATAGGCATTCCCACCATTTGAACAATTCAAGTATTGCTATTTTTTTATTATTATTATTTTAATGTTATGTGTTCCCTTAAGGGAAGTTACACTGTTCTTACTCTTCTCTTTCCTATTGTGGCTCATTCTTAATCCACTTGAGTTTGGCTCCCACCAGCAGCACAATGAAAGCCACAAATAATTACACCAAACAATGATGGCCTCTTTTACCTGTTGTTTTCCTGTTTATTCACTTATTTATTTATTTATTTCTATAAGACTGTGTGATCATGTCAAAATGGCACTAATAGCTTGAAGTCAGTGGCTGTTAGCAGGAGATATGTACCTACCCTTCTCTTAGATGGATGAAAACAATATATCTGTGTTTACTGTTGCTTAGTGACTTTTATGCTTGTAGCAGAGAAAAACGCAGCACTCTGGAGCCTGCAAGTAAATAGATTTACATATTGTACTGCCAGGTTATGCAGTTTTCTGTTGTTCTCTGCCTCCAGCTGGATGCAGTTACTAAAGAAGAAATAATTTTTTTACCAATAGGCCTTAAACATATGTGGTCCTTGTACAGCAAATATTTTTTCCTTCATATATACGAGAAGGTATTCTTCATTATGAGGACACATCCTGAATTAAACGATATATGGTTTGCATGGAGTCCTTTAAGCAACAGCAAACCTGCTTTGCCTCTGGAGCACCAGAAGGGCTTGAACTTGGCATCAGTGGTAGAGTCAATGGTTTTTGGTATGGTGTTTCAACATGCTGAGTTAAAATAACTCTGGAGAAGAGTGTACCACCTCTGACAAATGAAGATGTAGGACTGGTAACAACAGACATGGAGAAGGCTGAGGTACTCAGCAAGTTCTTTGCCTCAGTCTTCACTGCCAGTCAGGCTTCCCACATCTCTCGAGTCCCTGAACCTCTGGACGGGGGCTGGGAGAGAAGAGTCCCCCCCACTGTAAGCAAAGAGCAGGTTTCAGACCTCCTGATGCAACTGAACAGGTACAAGTCT
>VXAA01006164.1:0-23161 GCA_013399115.1 Anseranas semipalmata | reverse complement strand
GCGCTTGCAGCGCAGAAGGCCAACTGTGTGCTGGGCTGCATCAACAGAGGTGTGGCCAGCAGGTGGAGGGAGGTGATTGTCCCCCTCTGCTCTGCCCTGATGGGGCCCCACCTGGAGTACTGCATCCAGGTCTGGGGCCCCCAGCACAAGAAAGACAGGGACCTGCTAGAGCTGTTCCAGAGGAGGGCCATGGAGATGATCAGAGGGCTGGAGCACCTCTCCGATGAAGAAAGGCTGAGAGAGCTGGGGATGTTCAGCCTGGAGAAGTGAAGGCTCCGTGGAGACCTCATTGCAGCCTTTCAGTACTTAAAGGGGGCTTATAAAAAAGATGGAGAGCAACTTTTTACTCAGACAGACAATGATAGGACAAAGGGGAATGGTATTAAACTAAAAGAGGGGAGATTTAGATTAGACATTAGGAAGAAATTCTTCATTGTGAGGGTGGTGAGGCACTGGAACAGGCTGCCCAGAGAAGCTGTGGATGCCCCATCCCTGGAGGTGTTCAAGGCCAGGTTGGATGGGGCCCTGGGCAACTTGATCTAGTGGGTGGCATCCCTGCCCATGGCAGGGGGTTTGGAACCAGATGATCTTTAAGGTCCCTTCCAACCCAAGCAATTCTATGACTCTATGAAAGGGATGGTCGTTTGGTGAGATTAGCACCTTGCAACAGGTCATACGAGGTAAGTCATAGACTCACAGAATTATAGAAAAGCCCAGGTTGGAAGGGACCTCAGAGATCAGCTGGTCCAACCTTTCAAGGTAAAAGCAGGACCTAGACAAAGTTGTTTAACCTTGAGTGCTCTTGAAAATNAATTCTATGACTCTATGAAAGGGATGGTCGTTTGGTGAGATTAGCACCTTGCAACAGGTCATACGAGGTAAGTCATAGACTCACAGAATTATAGAAAAGCCCAGGTTGGAAGGGACCTCAGAGATCAGCTGGTCCAACCTTTCAAGGTAAAAGCAGGACCTAGACAAAGTTGTTTAACCTTGAGTGCTCTTGAAAATCTCACAACAGTCACCAGCTCCTTTATCCTCCAGGGAATGCTTCCCATAGAATCCCTCTTAAATGAGCTCTGAACATGTTGAAGTTTGCTTTTCTAAAATCCAAAATCTTTGTCTTGCTACCTACCTTCAGTATGCTCAGCAGGCTGTTAAATTTCACGATATTGTTGTCACTGTAAACATGGCTATCATTAACAGTTATGTTATCAGGCAGGTTTTCTTGGTTAGTAAATAGTAAGTCCAGCAGTGCCTCATTCCTCATCAGTACCTCTAACATTTGTACCAGAAAGCAGTCCTCTATGCATTCAAGGAACCTGTTGGGTGACTTATGCACCACTGTATTATTCTTCCAGCAAATGTCTGGGCAGTTGAAGTCACCCATGAGAACCAAGTTCTGTTGGCCTGAAGCTTGCTTAAGTAACCCAAACAAAGCTTTGTAGGCTGTATCATCTTGATTTGTATATCTGTAACAGATGTATGTAAGATCCCCCTTGGAGATGACCCCTCAAATCTTGATCCAAAAACATTCAATGGGGCTTTCACAGTCACCGTAGTTAACTTCCATACAGATTCTCCTTTACACAAAGTGAGATCCCTCTTTCTCTTCTTCCCTGCCTGTCTTTTCAAAACAACTTGTAGTCTTCCATAGTGATCTTCCAGTCACGTGAATTGTCCCACCACATTTCAGTTATTCAAAAGATATCATAACCCTCTTACTGGGCACAAAGTTCCAGTTCCTCCTGCTTGTTTCCCAGACAATGCACATTGTTGTACATACACTTGAGGTGGTTTGTCTTCCCATTCTTACCTTGGGAGACAGCTAAGAAACATTCATCACTCCTCTGGTTGGCTTTTTACCCTGTTGCTTGCAATGACACAAGTGTCATCATTTTGGACCCCACACCCCAAGTTCATCAGTTTAAAGCTTGTTTCACCAAGTAGACAACCTGTAGGCAAAGACTCCTTTGCTTATTCTAGACAGGTGAATCCTATCTCTCCTTAGCAGGCTACAGTAATCAAAGAAGGTCCTATGATCATAAAAGCCAAAACCCTGGTGACGGCACCAGCCACAAAGCTAAATGTTGATTTACATGATGCACCTACTTCTAGCTGCACCTTTTCCTCTAACTGGTAAAACACATGAAAAGGTAACTTGGGCACCAATCCCTTTCACTTGCACCCCAAGGGCTTTGCAGTCTTGCTTGATTCTTTCCAGGTTCTGGCTTTCAGGGTCATTCATGCCCACACCACAGAGTAGTAGTGGATAATAGTTTGTATTCCTGACAAGTTGTGGCACCCTCTCAGTGACATTCCAGACCTTAGCACCTGAAAGGCAGCATACTGCACCTGGAAGGCAGCATACTGCACATAACTACCTGATGGGCTGACAGATGGGTGCCTCAATGCCCCTTAGCAGAGAGTCACCCACTGCAAACACTCTTTGTTTCTTTTTGTGGTTTCTCGTGCGTGCTGCCGATACGATTTCTCCCTGCAGAGCTCGCTCAAAGTTGTATTCAGCTGTTAAGACTGTATCTATTCTTGGCTGTTATGCAGGAGGGTGGAGAGTGGAGCACAGTCCCACTTTTGTGGGTCACCAGGGTCCAAGGTGTCTCATTCTGTGTGGTATTAGTCACAACAGACTGGTTGTGAAACCACTCATCTATCTCTGTTTCAACCCCTTGTGGGAAGGCACAGCCTTCCCACAAGGACTGTGCACATAATCTGGCATGTTTTTAAGGTTCAAGGATTTTCCTTCCATTGCCCCCAAACACTCTCAGCATTAAACAGAGTGTGCGTGTGCAGAATTTGGACTAACATAAAAGGGAGCAATACTTCAAAACCAGCACCATTCCTTAGCTGAAATCTCTTTCTGAGATGTTGGAAGCATTTCTGTCTCCTAAAAACATCTGAGCATCTTAAGCATGTTTAAGGTGAATAAGTACAAATGGTACGAGCTGAGGTAGCTATGCCTCAGGGCTGGTGCTCATATTTCTATTTGGTCTGTTTGTAACCTAGTGCCTGATGCGACACAGCCTGGTCTGTGCAGAGGACACGTCATCTCATGTGGGTCAGCTTGCACTGGCGAGCTGCTGGGATGCCTAGTGAGAAAGGTGGGGTCAGGGTCACAAGCCGAACAAGTCCTATGAGGATGCCTTCCTTGAGCAAATGCAGATTTTTTTTCATGGTTTTGCTAAGGGAGTAATATTATGATGAAGGCAAAATTTCCCAGAATTTCTCTTGTGAAAACACAAGTTGGTTCTGATAATGGGGTTCACTTTCAACCACGTTTGACTTCCTTGCTATAGGTTGTAGATGTTTTTGAACTCCTGTAAAGAGAGAAAGGCTAGACATTACACAGACTCCAAATGCCAAAGCAGGCACTAAAAATGAAAAAAGCCTTTTGGAAAGCATTTATTTTTCATAATATTATGCAACATTTTACTTGATTGTTAGCTTTCTTATCAGTAAAATATAATCTATGTCTGTCTGTTCTAGGAAAAATTCTGTAATATTGATTTTTTCCCCCCATCTCATAAACTATTGTTTTTCAGTGGTTCAGAATGATTCCTGTATACAATTTGAACTGTTTGCCACATATGGGTAGAAGCTATTTCTTAAAACTATTACAAGAAACAGGTGGTGATTACTTCCCACCCTCCTTGTCTATATTTTTCATAGACTATCACAAGCAATTAGATAATTCAGACTCCACTGTACTTATGAGGAGACAAATGTCTCACTTTCATGTATCATATGCAATTACTTCTTTAACTGGCTTGTGTATTTTTTTTCCTGGTATTTGCTATTAGTGTGTTTCTTCAAATGAGAAGCAGTCAGTTACCACACTAATAATGTTGGTACTGAAGTATAATTTGTAATACTTGGTGACTACTTTGTACAGTCAGGTAGGACAAATGAGCCAAAGGGCTAATTAGCTAAAGTCAATGTGCATAAGTTACAGCTTGTTCAGGCTCCTTGTGGATTCTCTCATTCAGCAGGAAAGCAACCGTCACTGTAGCCTAATCCCTAAGAGATTTCAGCTCTACTGAACTGAAGCCATGTGACTTTCAATTTAAAGCATCTACACAGGGATTCAATAAATGCCTTACAGTGGGATTAACCTTCAGTGAAATAAAGCATTAACTTCACTCTTTTTCTGATGATCTACATGTCAAAAAAAAAAACTATTATAATTGTAGATGAAGCCAAACACAACAGCAGAATTTTCCTTTCAAATGACTGCTGACATAAGAGTGGTCAAACCTTGTCAGTCAGCAAAGGCTAAAAATTGAAAATGAGTCCCATGCCTCCATTTCTAATTCTTCTAAATTTGAGGTTTCCATAGAAAATAAAACTCAGCAAAGAGGGTTTTGTATTGCTTAAAATGATTAAGTTAAACTAGGCTAAAACAAGATATTTTGAAAATGTTCTACTGAAAATGTTTTTGGCACTTTGCTACATATCTGTGTGGAATGAGGCCATGAGTGATGGCAGAAGCCCACTCTCTTGAACACACAAGAGCGATCAAATCAAAATCACAAAACTACAGGGACAGGGGCAGAGAAAGTACAAACCCCATGACATCTAAAAGTTGTAGGGAATAGGTGTAATATTGTAAGTGTTTATCATCACAATTTAAAGTATAGACTAGAAGCAAGGCAAGCAGCAAAACATACTAGCTATCACTATTTGCTGACTGAGGTTTGAAGCTATTGCATTTTGTGTTGGGTCAGTATAACATCTAATTAAATAAAAATCTGCACATTCAAAGGTAACTTTTATAAGAAACTGTTAAAAGGTAAGAAATCATCAACAGGAGTTGCTTTTAAAAGTTAAATGGTTACATCCTAGACTAAACAAAATATAGGTAGACTTTTTAATAAAATGTGTAATAAGAGTAATCTCTGCTTAGAACCACTGTCAATGTGCCATAGTTTGGCATGTGTTTAGAGAAGAAAATTTTGTGCTTTCATCACAAGTGCAAATTAAAATGTGTCTACATATATAAATAATTTATCTGAATTTAAACTGATGAGTCTTTAAAGCAACAGACGCTTTCTTCCTGCATGCTATAGCAAAAATAAATAAATAAAATAAATAAATAAATAAATAATAAATAAAAAGTCCCCCCCACAAAAACCTATGTCAACATACTTTATATACGGTCTTTCTCATAACACAGAAAATAAAGTTAAAGCATTCTGAATTCTGAACCTAACCAAGCAGGCTTACTTTTGCCTCACTTGCCAAGTAATGTGTAGTATCAGGATATCGCAGAATGTATTTTTTCAATTGTAAAAACATTGGCAATCAGTTTTTTATGCTTTAAGATTGATCAAGCTAAGAAATCCTAGCAGCACTGTGTTCCCAAAAGTGATCAAGTGCCAGAAAGGATCATTTTAACAATTTTGCTTTACAACAGTTGCTAAGCACAGTACTGTGCTTTGAGTTTAGATAAACAAGAGATATGCTTTGGACAGATCATCTCCTAAACACAGAAGATAAATATGTTTTCTCTGTTTATGTATGTTATGGTTGGAGCTAAACTGTCTTGCAAAGTCTCAAATGCACTAGTCTCACTGACACAGTTAAGAGCAGCTGGAGTTCAAGATGTAGAAGTTGTGAGTATTTCAGCAAAAATAAATTTGAGTGTTAAAAGTCATCTACAATGCCACATTGGGAATGGCTAACTGCAGTTGTCTGAAGCAGGGATCTGCAATGATTTACATACAGCTCTGCTATCCCAGTCACTTCTGAAAGCCAGACAGAAGCAGCCACCGGCAGCACACAAGACCCTGTGGTCTGTGACGGAGTTGCCAGCCCATCCATTTCACTTGCCCATGTGATGAAACTGCAGCTTGCCAGGTGTAGAGGGAGCTGCTTCAGATACGAAGCCTCTCACTGTGCAATGCACGCCTTCCTGAAGATGTTATGAGAAGCGTGCAGCTCATTTTGGTGGAAAAAAATCTGCACCACCAGCTCACCACATCAAATATGAGTCCGGTCACCTGAAGGTGGTTTTGTGCAGCCCAGTGCAGCCAAGCTGGTGGCAGGAGGGGGAGGCTAGTGCCCTAAAGCATTGCTCCCATGATAACCAGTGCCAGGCTGGTATGGCTCCTCTGCCTCTGCAGACCCAGGAGGGGCTTCTGCACGGCGCTTCCCAGCTTCTGGCAATACTTGTCTTGCCTGGAGCTATCTGGGGCATTTCTGCACCAAACCCCATCTCCCGGGTGCCACCTGAGAGGACATCCCAGGGTCTTATAGCTCGTATGGACATGGTGATACCAGCCAAACCGATAGACCAGCTTCTGCCTCCACAGCTGAAGCAAGGCTCGGGGAACCGAGCAGTCTGGGGCTCCAGCAGCACCATGGGCAGGACCAGCAGCACTGTCAGGGCATCGCGTTCCTCCAGCACCTCTGTGATGGTCTTTGCTGCATTGTAACTTACGAAGTAATGAGTTTTAGTAACATCTTTTCTATCACACAGCAGGCTCTGCCTACCCTCTGACAATGCCTTTCTCTGTCAGCGATGCTTTGTTGCATGGTTAATAGGAAAGGTAACATGAATTGTTGAGTTACCTGCTAAAACTATGTGAAAATTCAAACTGCTGTAGTCAAGAGGGATTGTGTTGCAATTCAATGCATATGTAGGTTTATTTTTCAGCCAATTTACTGTGTTGTGAAGAAATCAACAGTTTGCATATATCCACTTGCAACTTATGGTCAAAATTATTAAGTCTATACTACCAATATTTAAATGATTATTTTGATCATAAAAATATATAAATTTCATAAATATTGAGTATTTTATTGACTGTTCTGCTGACTGAGGTCTGCATCATGTTAAAAATTATACTTCTGAAAGGTGATTGGACATAAGTATCTAAGGATGAACATTCAGATCAAGTTTTCCAAAAAAAAAAAAAGTCCCAGAACTTTAAAAGTTTGGTGACAGACCCTAATGTATTTATTTATTCAATGACAGTACCAAGAAGGTCAAACATGTCCACATAATGAAATAAGAGCTAGCTGCATTCTGCAAGGTCTGCCTGGTACTGTAGACATCCTAACACTGTAGTACTGATATAATTTAATATTGCAATGTACAGCAAAATATGTTTCCCGAAAAGCTAACAAATATATGAGAAATGTGTATTTCAGCTGATTTTTTCTACTATTGTGGTAACTTGCAAAGGTTCTTTTTTTTTTTTTTTTAGTACAATGTGGAGTCCTTGAAATTGCTACTGATATTATTGCAACTAATATTCTTTCAGTAAGTTTTTTTTTTTCCTTTTTCTGTAAAATGTGGTAAATATTCTAAAGGAATGCTGTAACTTTCACTCTTTCAGTAGAATATTTGTGAATTTTTTTGTTGTTGTGTGACAATTTCAGTTGAACTGAGGTGAAGCAGATTATACTTTTTATTTGTATCTCAGTTACAATCTGGATGTTTTTATCTCCACTCTCTTAGAAACTCCTAAATTATATAAAAACAAAGAGAAAGGTTTTGTATGTTTTTTAACAAATATCAGAATTAATAGTATCAAACTGTATGTGGGAATGTATTGCTGTATGCTCATTATTAGAATAAATTTAAGAATAAACTATAATTTAGACCATCTGTACAAGGAAATCATGTTCTTCAGAAATTAAGGAATTTGTACTAGTAAATGTTGGTGTTTTGACCATCAGCAATTTAACAGTCACTCATAGAAAAATGACCCAAGAAATATCATCTTGTTATATTCGAAAAGGATCAGCCCCCAAAATGACTGAAGCTTGTCTCCCTGTAAGTCTAGGAGACATACACATAACTCCTGTTACCCTCATTTACTGAAGGTCTCACTAGGAAAAGCCATATCATGCAAATGTGTATTTAATAACTTCCTTGGATCCTAGTATCAAAAAGTTTCATCATCAGAGTTGATTGTCTGTCGACCTGAGCACAGAATTATATGGCTTAGGATTGCACATAATAAATACAATGAGCCTTGAAATTTGAGGACAGTAGCAGAAATAAACTGCTTTAGACACAGTTGCAGTGATAAATTGAGGCTAAACTGGGTCTGTTGAAGGAGCAACCAAGCTACAAGGAGATGAATTATCTGTTAAAACTCTTACAAGAAAAACTGCTTGGGGCAGAAGATTAAATACAGTATAATATATGATATGATAATAATTCATAATACAAACAGAAAGGCTGATAAGTATTGTTGCATTGGGATTTAGCTCTTGCCATTAGATAAATACAATTAATTGATTTGGATTTGATATAGTCATTAGCATGAGTCCATTTACAACCTTATTCATAAGGAGTAAATCTATTCAAGTCAATAGCAGCACACTGCATTTTCAGGCCCCCAACCATTACATTACAAAAGGTGAAGTATGAATGGGAAAGAAACAGGACAGGGGGCAATGGGCACAAACTGAAACAAAGGAGGTTCCCTCTAAACACCTTTACTGTGCGGGTGACCAAGTACTGGCACAGGTTGCCCAGAGAAATTGTGGAGTCTACCTCCTCAGAGATCTTCAAAAGCCATCTGGACACGGTCATGGGCAACCTGCTCCAGCTGGCCCTGCTTGAGCAGGGGGTTAGACCAGATGACCTCCAGAGGTCCCTTCCAACCTCAACCATTCTGTCATTTTGTGAAAGTAGATTATTCTTTCTTACTAGAGGAGCCTGTACCCCGAAGAAAATGAAATGTGTGAAAGACCTCTTGCATATGGGTTCTCCAAGAAAGGAGTTAGACATGTGACATTGAAAACTGAGGAACTGAAAAATTCTGCAGAGTCTACCAAGACAGGACCCTAGTTCTGCCACCAAGATTGTGATTCTTGCAGTAAAACTTAATTGGCAACTGAGAGAACTGATGGGAAAATGCATGAAATTAAGATGATAAGGTTTTAACTGAAGTCTTTATTAAATTGGTATAAAACTATTTTCAAATTTATCTGCTTTGAAATGACTCTAGATTTAGTTTTTTAAAAATATATTACTGCTATGCAAAACTAGCAGAGTGGGTTAACCATGTTCAAGACTGAGATTTGATTTCCTTGTGACTAATGGAGTTGGATGCTATTTCAAGGGGAAAGCTGTTACCTTGATATTACAGGGAAAAAAAGTATTAGCTGAAATAATAGAAGTCACTATCATTTGGTTTCACAGTTAAACAAACAAACAAACAAAAAAAAACAAAAAACAAAAAACAACAAAACAAACAAACAAAAAAAACATTTGAATGGATAAAGTAGCTGAATTTCTTAATTTTCTGAATTTCACACTGTCTGCAGACTCTGCAAGACTTTGTGTTGGCTTTGTTTAGTTCATGAGCTGTGAAGAAACACTTGAAAAACTAGAAAACAATTTTTATTGGGAGATTTTGCTAGAAAACTAATGCCTTCCAAGAAGGGAATGCTAGCATAGATATGTTACCAAAAGTACAGAGGTCTGCTTTCCTGTACTTCTGAACAGCTGGTCATTCTGCAATATGCTTGCCAAAATACAGATCTACAGGTAACTATATGATGCCAGAACCCACCACCATACTCAGCATGTCGTAGGAGCATGACACAGTGAATAACACAGAAAATACCTCATCTGTTGATGCCAGTTATGGTCATTGTTGCTGAGGATGAGTAGCAGAACCTGGATGTAATTAACATGAGGAAAAATCCTGGTGGGATGGATGGGCAAAGTGAGTAAATCAATGTATAAAGTATATGAGTTGAAACACAGATGCAGTTTAAGGACTATCAGAAATCTTTATTTCACCAGCATGGTAAAGACCGCTGAATAGTCCAAGTTCTACTGGTAAACTGTGAATACGTCCAAAATAAAAAGTCATGCCCACATGAAGCAAAGAGCCAGTGTAGACTGTTCTGCAGTCGCTGCTGTCCTGTACTTCCAGTGACAGCCAGAAAATAAAAATCCCAGAAGACTTTACAAAAAAATTTTAAAAAATAAATCCACCATGATAATCTAATGTATCTGTTTATAAACTTTCTTCTCCCCTTTTCACCCTAAGTTTCAACCTTTTCAGCAAACTAGATGTTGCTTTTTGGCAGAAGTTTACAATGAGTAATATAATCTCAGTATGTCTGTGTTTTCTACACTTTGGATTTTCAGACCAACATAATATAGCAGAATTTAAAGAAAAATGCCTGTGGGTTTATTATTATTATTATTATTATTTTATTTTTTATATCTTCTTCCAAAAAGCTCTTACGTATTGGGGATTTTATGTACTGGGGTGAGTAGCATTTTTTTTTTTCTCTGTTAATAGATGTCATCTTTCTCACTTTTAAAAATATTTATATTTCAATACTCACCTGATAGAAGGGCAGGCAGAGAGATATTGTAGCTCTAGTCCTATTAAGGGCTTTTACTACCTTGTTTTAGAGAACAATGGATAGCTGTAAATTTTCTGCAGGGCAGCTTGGTTGGATAGCCTGCCTAACCTGCAATGCACAGAGTGGTGTGTGGCAATGTGCAGTCCATACACATCACTTCAAGCAGTGCTTTCCTGCCGGGTCTCAGAAGTGTCTGAATAAGTACAGGGTGACTTCATTGTTTCCTGGAAGAAAAACAAACAAAAGAGGTGGTCATATTTTGCCCACAATTGCAGATGGCCCTTGCTTGTATGTGTTACCTATTTCCCTGCATTTTTTTTAATGGTGAAGTGTCATGTTCCCTAAATTTGACCTCCTTGCTGTCCAGTTTGATTCTTCTATTTCAAAGACAGCTCCTCAGGATTGTGAAACTGTTCAGGAAGATAACTCAGCATTCACAGTGATTGCACACTAAACTTTGCAGAGTCTTCTGCAAGGGTGAGCCAGGGAGGAATAAGAAAAGAGCATGGGCTTGGGCCTCATCTCACTCTGACTTTTTCACTGTCCCCCGCATAGATCATGCCAATGCTTTGTCCAGTAGTTCCCGTGCTGTTGGTATTTCAAAGTGTGATTCTTCTGTAAAAGATGTTTCCTTCTTTTATAACAGTTTCCCCTTTGTGTGCTGGAATAACCACAGCCTCCTCATCCCAGGCCTGATATTTTGGGGTACCAGAGGGTGCCACAGATGGACAGCTGCAGCAGAGTGTCTGCATGTGAGAAATCACCTGCCTCTCTGCTGTTTGCTCCTGTAGTTTCTTGGAGACGTGTCAAAAAATCTGTCTTATAGCTAAAGGGAAGAAAAACAGACTTCCTGTGGTGCTTGCTTCCTTAATTTTTCTCTACCCATTGAATAATAAAGTCTTGCTTTGGAGGTTGATTTGAAGTGGCAGGACATTGTAGTAATGTGTCTTGTCCTGTGTGAGATTGTGATGTTAACAATCAAATATGATTGGTATAGGCAGTTTGAGGAGAATCTATCAAAGGACCTGCGTAAATGTATTAGGCTTACATGGCAAGGTTTTGGTAGTGGGGGGGCTGCAGGGCTGGCCTCTGTGAGCAGAGCCCAGCAGCTGCCCCATGTCAGATCAGAGCCAGCTCCAGCTGCTCCAAAAGAGACCCACCGCTGGCCAGAGCCGAGCCAGGGAGCGACGCTGGGTGTGCCTCTGGGAGAGCAGAGCTAAGGAAGGGAACAAACTGCTGCGCCACAGCAGCTGGGAGAGAGGGGTGAGAAGCAGCCCTGCAGGCACCCAGGGCAGTGCAGCAGGAGGGCAGGAGGGGCTCCAGGCGCCGCAGCACAAGTTCCCCTGCGGCCCGTGGAGAGGCCCATGGTGGAGCAGGCCGTCCCCCTGCAGCCCATGGGGACCCCACGGAGCAGATCTCCACGCTGCAGCCATGGAGCAGGTGGATGTGGCCTGAAGGAGGCTGCGGCCCATGGGAGCCCCCGCAGGAGCAGGCCCCGGGCCGGAGCTGCAGCCCGTGGAGAGGAGCCCCCGCAGGAGCAGGAGGCCTGGCGGGAGCTGCCGCCCATGGGGGAGCCATGTTGGAGCAGTTTGGTCCTGAGGGCTGGACCCCATATGGAAGCAGTTCTTGTAGAACTGCAGCCCTTGACAGGACCCATGTTGGATCAGTTCAGGAAGGACTGTATCCAGTAGGAGGGACCCCACGTGGAGCAGGGACAGAGAGCGACCAGGAAGGAGCAGCAGAGACAAAGCATTACCACAATCCCCATTCTCCATTCCACTATTCCATTCAGGAGGAGGAGGTAGAAGTGGGTAGATGGAGGAAGGTGTTTTTAGTTTGCTTTTAGTTCTCACTGTTCTACTGATATTAATTGGCAATAAATTCAATTAATCTTTCCGAAGTCTGTTCTGCCTGTGACAGTAATTGGTTAGCAGTCTCCCTGTCCTTATCTCAACCCATGTGCTTTTTAATCATATTTTCTCCCCCTGTTCTGTTGAGGTGGGGGAGTGAGAGAACAGAAGCGATGTGTTTAGGTGCCCATTGTTGTTAAAACACAACAGTTCTTTCTGACTTTAGTGTAGGGATTTTTTTTTTGCTGAGGCAAGTGAGATTGGTGAACATTGCAAAGAGAGAATCTTCTCTTGAGATTGCTTGTCTTTCAAAGAAGTAGCATCTTAGGTTTGGTGTACCTGGCTTCTTGTTACGTGCTGGGTTCTAGAGTGGAGCAGGAGACAACATTCCCTTAGCCCAGTGTTTGCATTGCTTTTAGAGCTGGTGTGGTTGCAGGGGCTGGGTCATCTCTCATGGCCTATGCAAGCATATTTCTTGGGGAGCTATAACAGCATTTGGCTCTTGCTATGGACAAAATGGTTTTATTCTGATGATCTATTTCATTTCCTAGGCCAGTGTTTGAAAGAAAAGCTTCACCTGTCTGATTTACTCTTTGTCTTTACATTACAAGAACATGTAAGAACATTCCATTATAAGAACATGCTAATATTTGCATGGAACATGCAATAAAAATCTGGAAACACACAGAGAGATTATCTGTGTGATTAAACACTAGAAAAGGACAAATGTGCAAACAATACAAGTAGCGTGAAGTATTCCTCTGTTAGACAATTCGTTCTGAATTTGATATGAATTCCTTGAAGCAACTGTCATCATAGGCTGTTCAAAGAATTGTTACTGGAGAATTTTTACAGACATATTTAGAGAGAGTTACCTTTTCAATGTTAAACTTTTTAGATTACTGCTTGGATTACATAACACAGCTTGAGCTACACTGAAACTCATATGTTAAAAAAAAAAATAGAAATACAAAATTAGAAAAAGTAAAAAGAGCTTCATTTTTTGTTTGTCCCTCAGAATAAAGGGAACATGTATTCCTGTTTTTATACAACTGTGGAGCAAACGATTGGTCATCTGCCAATATACAAAAGGGGACAAACCTGGTATTTCTATTTTAACTTGTCCATCAGAATCAGTCTTGCATTTGTAACAGCTATGCTGCGTATTGAATCGATTAAATGGAAGTTCGTCTATGTAGAATTAGGAAATATTTTGGGGATTATGTCTTTCATAATAACTAAGCAAAGTCATGATTTGTCACTGCACCTTCCTGAACACTTTTTCCATGTTCTACTCATAAAAGCTTTATTTTCAAACATAAGAGTATAAGGATTTAATCTGGTAAAGGGACTGCAGAACTTCTTTTAAGGAACTAATATTTATTGCCCCAAACAAGCAAAACGTTTTAGAAAATGTGCAGTTAAAACACAAAAGAAATACCCTCATAAATAAGCAAAGGATGTTCTGACTTAAGCATGTGCTGAACTGTTTTGTTGGACTCTGAATACTAGTTTCTCTGAATGATTTAAGATTCAGCATGTCACCACTACTGTTTATTAGCTTCATTTGTTACTGGATACAATGCAATCAAATACAATACAATGCAATTGGATACAATGCGGTGTTATTGGATACAATACAAGGCCATCTTAACAATAATAGGCACTTCTGTTAGGTTAAAGAAAACAGATCTTTCCACAGTTTGTGGTGTACCAAAAGGACAGGAGTTTAAAATCTGATTTTAAAAATAACTGAATAAAAATCAGAAGCTTAAAAACATTTTGGAAAAAGACGTGTACAACAAAACAAGTTCATAACCATAATTTGTGTCACAGAAAGGAGTGGGTGTTGACCCCATGCCAGATGTACTGAACAGGCAGGCAGGTATCTCAGCTCGAACATCAGATGGAAGATTGTGGAAGTAAGTATACAAATTTACCAAAAGCTGCAACTCGTCCCCAGGCAGCTAGCCAGAAATGAAGGCTTTGAAAAGACATGGGAAAATAATTCCAATTCTTTAGACTGATCAGTTTGGTATAGGATTCTGTAAATATATTCACTTATAAAAGATTTTTCTTTAAAGAGCATACCTTTCCATTTTTGAAAATGTTGTATAGAAAAGTATGCATCTATAGCTGCTACTCCCCATTTGAATGGAGCCACAACATAATCAATTTTTATGAATAAGACACTTGGCTAGCAAAAGGTACATTAATCTTAAGGATTTATGTTTGTGCAAGAATTTGTAAATTGCATTTACTATATAGCCATTAGATTGTTTGTCTTTTGCTAGAAATACTTCCAATGAATTGTCAGAATATTAAAATAGTGTGTCATTCTGGTAAGGCTTCTGCACAGTGAATTCAAGGACTTTCATTGTTCTACAAGATAAAGTACAATTCATCAAAACTTGAACTTCTAAAACAATATGTATTTATTCAGTTAATTTGAGAGGGGAAATGCAATTTGCATTTATATTAATCAAGTAATCTGCCTTCTGCCTTCTAAATAAAATGATGAAACAATGTAGTGTGGAACTGTGTTTTGCTGGTTTGCTTTTTGATTGTTTGTTTGTTGGTTTGGTTTGGTTTGGTTTTATATTGCGATATTAGCTTTAAATCTGTGAATGGAATAAACAGCCACCATGCTTTTTCTGAAATATGTTAACATAAAGCACTCATAAAACTACAGAACAGGGGGATGGTACATTCTTATCAGTGGAAAAATTGGAGAAACCATAGCTCTTGTTTTTGTCAGAGTTACTTATTTGTCAGGGAAGAAATGCAACTGTTGAAAACAGTTTTATTTCATTAGTAGTTTATTTGCAGTCAGATATTGCAGATATATAGACATGTTTCTATTTCCTGTTAAGGGCCTAATCTCAAACCAGTGACAATCAGTAAGAACATTTCTGTCTGATGCATGGAGTTTAAGTTCTGATCCAACTCAGAAAACTAAACCCATCCACATAAAATACCTAAACTTATTTTGATGAGTGAGGGACTGAGGAGTGGTAAAACAAAACAGTTCAGGAGGATTCCCCTAAGACCAAGCCCCTGTGAGCAGTCAGATTGTCCTGAGAGTTATTGCCTTCCAGTGATACTCCTGGCAATTGCTGAAGAAGCAATGGGAAAATACATGAACTGGCTTTGAAAGTCTAACTTGCATTTATCAATGTAGTTAACAAATTTAATCTTTCTGATTCAGCATTGAGACAGCTGAAATGCCACTGGTTTTGACTGAGATGTCCTTTAAATAAGTCATTGCAGAAGTAGAAATGATTTTATCTGCTCTCCCACGATGGACTATTGCTAGTGGCAGCAATGGGTTCAGTCTATAATTCTGTCTAACACTCTTTATTTCCTCCATATTTTAATATTCTTTTCTTCATTGCATGTTTCATATGTGCTTCCCCCAAATTTTAATAAGATCTTTTGTAGGTAGAAGGAGTGCTGTTACTGCAGGTTTTCTCCTCCCTTGGAGAAGTGTCATGGTTATGAAGTATAGAATTATTTTTTTGGTCTGAAGAACTAGTAAGTAATAAGAAAAACAATCAAGAAAGAATAGAGCTGTTAAGGTTTGTAGCAGAGTCAAAAGAGTGGCTCACTGATCTTTTGAATACCCGACTTAAACTTGCAGGAAATTGAAGGTCGAATTTATAGTAAATTAGTAAAACATGGGCTGAATAGCTGTCCAAAGAAAAATAAAAAAAATATCAGAGCATCATTCAGCTGCTTCAGGCAGGAGGTTTTTTTTTCAGTAAACCAGGTAAATAGTTCTGGCATGAAAGTAAAAAAAAAATAATTTTACAGATTATTTCTTTCTTAACTAGCTGAAGATGGATATTTGAACCTCATGAAAAGAAACTATTTTTTGAAACAGGGAGAGAAAGAAGAGTTACATAATCTGTCAGTTCTTTGAATTTGTCTTTTTAAACAAAAGCTTTTTCTGTTCATAATGTAGGAACCAATTTTATAAAATTCAAAAGGACATATATAGGTTTAAGTATCTGAGACATACATTTTAATAATGACAAGTATTGAGTCTGAGTAGCTATCATGAATTTAAAATGAAAGGATGAACCTGAAACTGTTTAACATGTCTGCACTAATTCATAACTGTGTGTATTATATTTCTTTTCTACAAACATGAACGTATGAACTGCAAACTGCACACTTTCCCACTGCAAACTGCAAACTTTCCCACAAGGTGAAAATTACAAAAATGCCAAGAAGTTTGAGTAGTTAGGTACAGATGGGTAACTTAAAGGCTAAACAAATTCTCTTAGAAAAAATAACATCCTAAAGCACCAATTAAATATGTCTGTACTGGCTTTCGAACCAGTGTGTGTACAATGGCAAGGTGAAAGATGTCTTGTCCATTACAGTTGTCTCAAGTGCAATGCCATTGATAAATGACTGTATTTGGATTGTCTTACTGCGTCGTAATGTGGCTACTTAAGCCACTCTTGTACAAACTGAAAATATTTTCCATATGATGTTTGCTACAGGGTTGACAACTGCGTCCACCTTTAAGACCCCCAGCACTGCACCTGGCAGGTGTATGTGTTGGCCAATATATTTCCCTCACCTGGTAATCCTGTATATATCCTGTAATATCCTGGTATTCCCTCACCTGTTACCCTACAAACCTGTAGGGTGAGGCTCTGCAGGAGGATCAGGGCATGACTAATTCCTCTGCCTTGATACCTATATCAAGTCATATTCCCTGAGCAGTTCTACCATAACTGCAACTTTCCTCTGCATTGCTACATGGCATTCAGATTTATCACTTCTAACGTTGTTCTACAATAACTGGAGACTTGAAAGCATCTGTTTAAAATCTTGCTGTAGCTACAAAATACCTGGTGGTGATAAGAGTAACGTGTTCAGTGGTGTGTTTGTTTAGGGCTTTTGCCTTGAGAAAACTAAAAAAGCCTATTATCTTTGAAAGTTCTAATTTAATTACACTTTGCATAAAGAATTTCTGTCTGAATTGCTTACATGCTAATCTCTTCCTCAATGTCAATAGGACTATTATTTTTTTAATTAGCTACTCTATGTAAAATTGCTTATTTGCAAGTCTATTTCTTTGCTTTCAGGTTCCTGTGTATCTGATAAGCAGGTCATTTTTTGTTGTTAAAAAGTAAATTGTGTTCTTTCAAGCTTTATTTTTTCATATGATGTGAAATTAACAAAATGCAGAAGGTATGTGTAAATTGTGTATTGTATTTGCTGAAAGTTTAAATTCTTGCTTAAATCCAAACTATTACTGAAACCTTAAAGGATATAAATCTAGAGTGAAAGTGTAGACTTTTTAAAAATAGACCTCGTCGCTTTATATATCCAGCTCAAACACAGACAAAGCACTTCATTAGACAGCTGAACCCCTGGATGAGAAAACTGGCAAAACCAAATCTTGTATTGGTATCCCTGCCAACATTTATATAGCTGTCATCTACTCTCTATAAATAGCAATATGATACAGTTGATAAAATCATCTGTCTGAATATAATTATCTTTTCACCAAGTGTTTAAATTGAAGGAAAACTGTTAATAACAAAAAATGCCTAAGCAATTTCAGGGTGACGTAGGCAGTGGAAAGAAAGCTGTATCCACTGGAATTGTTACAAAGAAAAGATTAGATATTGTATAAGTTTAGATGTTCACATACCCTATTTCCTTATTTTGGATATCTCTTCTCTTTCAGGTTATTTCGTTCTAGATAAATAATATTGTGTTTTAAGAGGATTTTGCATTCATCTATTGCACCATTTGTTCCTGAAAGAAAAGAAGTGCATGTAATGAAGGTAAGTCAGGCCACATGGGCTAACTGGTATTGATCTCCAAATATACCCTCAGGCAATCAGAATGGATCAAAAGTACAATTAGCCCAGGGACTCTGATATATGCACCATAATTTGCAGCTCCAGGAGAAAAGTAGGAATGAACATCTCATCTGCAAAATAAAGATAGAACTTTTGTATGCCTAATTCTGTAGGGATATTGCTGATGGACTACAATAGTATAATTAATTTGTTTTCATTTGTAAATTCGTTCTTGCAGTAGTGTATGTTGTGTGATATATATTTTTACAGGGTTTTCTGTAAAATATCGGTCTGCCTTTTCACCATACAAAAAGCCATAACTAACAAGACCACATTATGTCACTCCTCATATGAACAGTCAACTGAAGCTGCAGACTTCTTGAGAGTCATACAAGTTTTCTACACTTCAAAGGAAAAGAGGAAAATTATTTGCTCTTAATAAAATACATTCATTACCCCATGATCACCTTAGGAAATGGTATGCAAATATTCTTTCATTAGGGGATGCTTTTTCTTTAAAGACTCTCTTGTGAGTATTACTCTTAATCATTAATTAATGAATTAATCATTAACGATAGAGCAGAAGTGCCATTTACTGCATTCAAAAGCCTATTTCAGTAAACATCTTGCAGAGCTGTCCTGTGCCCATATTTCTTAATCCAGAGTTTAGAGTAAAAGATGCATTGAAGCTTTAAAACTGGAGTCTTGAACCACAGTTTGTTTTAAGAACTGTGATTGTATAAAGGTGTTCTTGTAAGGAGGCAGAAGTAGGAATTAATTATCTGTGCTTGGCAGAGATCCAAAATGACAAAATTGCCATAGCTAGATGGGCGATTTTTGCATCCTTGCTCATAGACATTATTCTTTGCACAGCCATGGTTCAAAAAAAAATAGAAGACTAATGTGTCTGTATGCATTTGGGGGGATGCATACTGAACCAGTAAAAATAATGTAGATCTATGGCTTGATGTCATCAGGGTTGTGGAGTCAATGATTACTGCATTTTTTCCAAGCATGTTTTTATAATTTTTTTTAGGGTTTCTAGCTTTCCTTTGGTTATATCTATTATTTCCAGGAAGCTTAAAATTTCTATGGTGATCAGATCCTTTAAGACAGTTGTAACTGGCTGTAAGCATGCAAGAGTGGTGAAATGTCTGGCTTGGACTCCTCTCGTGGGGCTATCAGGAAACCCTCAGAGTAGGAATTAATTCTCCTGCACTGTGATTGTTCTTGGTCACTTCTGATCCTGCATCCTGCAGTAAAAGTCAAAATCTACTGAACAGAAACATCCATCTACCAACAGATTATGTGTGAATGTTGCAACTTCTGAGAAACTTCTATGGAGGCAGCATTGACAGTGCTCCCCATGGCCTAGAAATATTTATCTTCAGCCTTTTTTAATGTTGTTTATTTAAAAAACACAAGGTATAAACTTCAGTTAAATTACATCACTTCCTATCTTCTTTTCCTGTAATGTTATTCTGTAGATCTCCACTGGAAACCTGAAGAGCAAGCTGCAAATTTAAGCTGGCTCAGATTTTAGTGCTTTAGTAAATAACAAGTGCTGTGAGAAATGGTATGCAAGATAGTTCTGTCTGTTTTAACAAAATGAAAGATGGCCAGAAAACACGGTAAAGAATGTGCATGATCTCTTATCTGTGGGACACTTGGAATAATCTTGATGCAGTCTGTTATGATTTGAACAACGTTACTTGAATATAAGTGCCAAGAGATCCTGTTCCTTAGAAAGTATGCACACAGAAATCTAGAATGATCTCAAACATATATATATATATATATATATAAAAAAAAAAGGCGAGAAAGAGAGAATTCATTAAAATGCTAGATTTAGGTACTTCTACAGATGCCTTCAAATTAACAATACTTCATAGCAATTCAGTCTCCTGTTATTTTAGGTAGGGAACAAGATAAGAAATCTTTCATAAAGATTACTAGCAGTCCTGTTCACCTACACATGTGATGAAGACTGAATGAAGCAGCATGAAATGCAAAGTTTGAAAAAACGCCTTCATAAACAGTGTGTTCCCTACCTTTTCATGTAAAACAGTTTGCCTGACAAATCTTGTGGCCTTCTATGATTGGGTTACAGCATTGGTGGATAAGGGAAGAGCAACTGACGTCATCTATCTGCACTTGTACCTGGACTGTCCCACATGATATCCTTGTCTCTAAATTGAAGAGACATGGATTTGATGGACTCAGTGGGTAAGGAGTTGGCTGGATGGTCACACTCAAAGAGTTGTGGTCAATGGCTCAATGTCCAAGTGGAGATCATTGAGGAGTGGTGTTCCTCAAGGGTTAGTATTGGGACCGGTGCTGTTTAACATCTTTGTCAGTGACATTGTTGGGATTGAGTGCACCCTCAACAAGTTTGCTGATGACACCGAGCTATGTGGTGTGGTCAACATGCTGGAGTGAAGGGATGCCAACCAGAGGGACCTAGACAGGCTTGAGAGTTGGGCCGATGCGAACCTCGTAAAGTTCAACAAGACCAAGTGCAAAGTTCTGCACCTAAGTTGGGGCAATCCCAAACACAAATACAGGCTGGACAGAGAATAGTTTGAGAGCAGCCCCGAGGAGAAGGACTTCGAGATGTTGGTTGATGAGAAGCTCAACATAAGCCAGCAATGTGCAGTTGCAGCCCAGAAAGCCAACAGAATCCTGGGCTGCATCAAAAGAAGCATGACCAGCAGGTCAAGGGAGGTGATTCTCCCCCTCTACTCTGCTCTCGTAAGACCCCAGCTTGAGTATTGCATTCAGCCCTGGGGCCCCAGTGTAGGAAGGACATGGACGTATTAGAATGAGTCCAGAGGAGGGCCATGAGGATGATCAGAGGGCTGGAGCACCTTTCCTATGAAGACAGGCTGAAGGAGGTGGGGTTGTTCAGCCTGGAGAAGAGAAGACTTTGGGGAGACCTTATAGTGGCCTTCCAGTACCTAAAAGGGCCCTACAGGAAAGCTGAAGAGGGACTCTTTGTCAGGGAGTGTAGTGATAGGACAAGGGGTAATGGTTTCAAACTAAAGAAAAAATAGATATAGGGTGGTGGGGCACTGGAACAGGTTGCCCAGAGAAGCTGTGGATGCCCCATCCCTGGAAGTGTTCAAGACCAGGCTGGATGGGGCTTTGAGCAACCTGGTCTAGTGGGAGGTCTCACTGCCCATGGCAGAGGGGTTGGAACTGGATGATCTTTAAAGTCTCTTCCAATACAAACCATTCTGTGATTCTATGAAAACCTTAGAGGTGAGTTGCAATTTGTATAGGTTTTAAGTGAAGCTAAAGATGTGAAACTAGATACACATGCTTTCATCTTTCTTATTTTCTGTTCTGCCTCTGCTTTTGCATGGGGTCTGGGCTCAAAACTCTGCTGAAGTCAAGACTGTGGTTTTGTGCCTATGCATACATGTTGCATGTGTCTCAGAAAAATCTTGTATTGGTTTAAGTATGCCTGCCTGGTTTTATTTGGATATTGATGTCTTGATAGACATGTGAATACTTAATGTTGTTGTCATTTTGTGGCTATTTGTAAAATAGGCAAATGGAACACGCAGCTGGAAAACTGGACTTTATTCAGGGGTCACAAATCTGAACGTGATAAAATTTATGTAACTACCTTGAAACTCAGTGCACCAGTATGCAGCTTGGAGACAACTGGTTTCCTAAATTTGAAGGTTTTATGTGTGACTTATGATCTATTGTTGTGTGTTCTGCTAATCAGTCTTTCATTCACAATTACATTTTTACATCCAGAGCACAGAAAGACGTCATAAACTTGAAAATTCAAGCCTCACTGTAAGGTGCAGGACAGTGGAGAAATTTTTTTTGAAACTAATCTAGACCTCATGTGTGGTCTTGACTATCATGATAAATTCCTTGGTGTCACAGTACCCATGTATAAAATAATCCTTTCCTTCTTCAAAGGAATGCTAGACTGAATTCATTACATGAGGCATTTAGCTAGAACACTTGTGAGTGTTTTTTAATGAAAAGAAAACTAGGCAATACCTGCTTAAATTTCTGCAGAGGGTCAGGAAATGGCCTCTGCAACTCAGACTCCTTTTATTGAGCTGAGAGTGGAATGATGCAAAAATTCTTGAGATTCTATTCAAAACTCCATCCACAAGAATCAGAATTTAACTTTTGAGCCTAAACATTAATCACTTTTTTTTTTTTTCTCACAGGATTATATGGGTGTCTGACAGGGTATATGGGGGCACTGGGTGGAATCTCAGCATTTAGAACAATTATGTGCAAAAGTAAGCCTTTCACAGATTTTTGAGACTTGAGGTATTGCCCTTTTGAAAACACTGCTATAGTACGTCGTACTGGTATAAGCAGAAATAAAAGACAGGCACTCCTATCCATTACATATTATTTAGCAAGCACTTGCATTTCTGAAAAAGATAAGCAGGAGCAGGGATGACTTTGGCTTTGATGTAACGAAAAGCTGAAGAGTCATATAACACTTGGCTATTGTAGCTGACATTAAGGCTGAGACAGCTAGACTTCCTCATCTTTGGTCACCTGTATACAACCACATCTTTTGCACTTGCCTCTGGGAAGTATGAATGATGGTCTCCTTCTTCATAATGGTCAGTTTTGCAGCTGCAGATGGTGTCATGACCTCACCCTTCCCCTTGATGTCCTCAGACTCAGTCTAGACAGCACTGTACCAGAGAGAAGATACCAATGTTCATTCACATCCTGAAACACTCATGTAGAACGACAACAGTAAAACTCTCTCTGTGATTTCTACATTTTTGCCAGCTTCTTATTGTATTTGGCTTTGTTAAGCAGATAATTAAGTAATGTTTTCAGATTGTTGAGATTTAGCCTCTAAGGAAATGATTTCCTGAAGACTGATATACTGGTTCACATCTGTCATGCCTTGAAATACAACTGCTAGCACAGAACATTTTCAGACTAGAGGTAAAATTATGATTTCTTAAGCTACCAATACTGTAAAGCCATAAGAATTAATTCTGATTCAAACATCACCATCCACAGCAAGGATTTTTGTAGCTGTAACTAAGGTAACAACATTAATGATGATGTGTAGCCACAACAGTACAATATACAGTACGATCGCCTTGCTGAGGCGATCGG
>VXAA01006162.1:0-35790 GCA_013399115.1 Anseranas semipalmata | reverse complement strand
GGGTGCCCGGGTCCGCAGGAGGGCTGCCGGGGGGGCCGGTGCTGGTTGGGGGGGTCCTGGTGCCGTGGGGGTGTGTGAAGGGGCCCCCCACGGACTGCCCCGCGTGGGACGTGCCGTGGGCAGCGCGTTGCCGTGAAATGCTTTTCCCTTCCCTGCTGCCCCCGCCCCCAGCAGCCCCGCGGTGGGGAAAGGGGTGTCCGCCCGCGGGCTGCTTCCCCGTGGGGACAAGGGCGCTGCCGTGGGGTCCAGCCTCCGCCTGCCGCGTGGGTGCCCACGGGCCGTTTGTTGTGCTCGCAGCGCAGCAGGGCCTGCCGTGGGGCGGTAGGGGGGTGGTCACGCACGAACCCCCCGTACCCCGGCCATGCTCCGGGGCTTGGACGCGCCGTGCGTGCCCTGCAGTACGCCCCAAAGCTCTCGAGTGGGCCGTGGTCGTGGGCAGCGCGTGCCCCCCAGGCTGTCCCTGGGAGCGGGGCTTGCCCAGAGCGCTGGAACCCTTTGAAGGAAGCTGCTGTAGGTGCTGCCGGGCGCTGCGGTTGCTGTTCAGATCCCTGGAGGCTGATTTTGGACATCCTCAATACAGGTGAAGGATGGATTGTGTGCGTGTGCGGAGGGGAAGGTGTCTGCTGTGTTTTTCCCCTCCCTCACAAGGAGTAAACCTAAGAGGTTTCATCTCGCCCTCCCCTTTGCTTTGCTCTTGTTCTAGTATCCGTCACAGCGGGCCACGCTGCGGTCGTCCTTCTGGGGGCTCGCGGGGCGTCCTGTGAACACGCAGGACAACTCTGACGCGTTCGGGGAGCGAAGCAGGCGATGCGCTTGCCTGCATAGCCGGGCAGTGCTGTCCGCGCTGCCCTGCTCTCCTGGAGCAGGCTGTGGGCGCAGGCGTGGCCGGGGCTTGCTCACGCCCTCGGAGCACGATGAGCTGAGGACGAACGGGCTTTGTAGGGTGGGTTTGACCAACGTAACAGGTTGCATGCAAGATGGATTGTATGGGGATGCGTCAGTAAACTTTAAGTGTGCTTAGAAAGGCAGTGGAAGATAGATGTTTTGCGTGTGTGCTGGAAAAAGGAAGCCAACCAACACTCGGCGTTGAGCCCGGCCTGCCCAGGTGACTGATTTTGCCCCTGCAAAGGCAGCCCTCTTGCTGGAAGGGGCAGGCTGCAGTGTGTAGAGGCCGTTTCCAGCAGAGCCTGACCACTTCGTGGCATCGCTGCCTTCCCTCGCAGTACCTGCGCGGTGAGGAGGGGGTCTCCACCCTCTGCAGGTGGTGCAGGCAGATGAACTTCGGAAGGTCCAGACAACTGCAGCGACCTTCTTGTTTGTGCAGCGACCTGCTCCTAGGTCATGGTCTTTCTGCAGGCGCCTCTGATGCAGACGCCGCTGGAGTTAAACCCGTGACCGGGACGCTGAACGCAGGGCGAGGAGAAGTGTCCTGCCTAGCGCTTAAAGTGCTGCGCGGGCAGCGCTGGCACCAGTTGCGCTCCGGCATTGTGCTTACTGGCCTTGCTGCGGGACGGCGTAGGGCTGAAGCGCGTGAGCACATCTCGGGCAGGTGCCGTTCCCTGGCACAGCGGGGCCGACGGGCAGGAGCCCGTAAAGCTGCGTGCGCCCCGGGGGCAGCACTGCGGTGTCACCGGCAGAAGTAGCTCCGCTCGAGAGATTGCGGTTCTACCGAGTCAGTGGGGACTTTGATAAAAGCAGGCGGGTTCGCGCTTAGCACTCTGTGCGCATCGTTGCTGGTGTGCACTGGTGCCTCCGCCTGCTCGTCAGGGCTCCACGCGTCTCGTCTGCTGGGGGAGCTTCGTTCTCTTCGCTGTTTTAGCCTTGGTAAAGCAGCTGATCCGGGCACAAACCCGCGATACTGGGCGGTGTGTTCCAGCCTCGCTTCACGCATCGAGACCTGTCCTGCTCTGCCCGTGCCTTGCCTGGGTGACCCTGGATCCATCGCCGCTCTCTTGATGCAGAGCTGGTTGGTGCAAAGCTTGGCCTTTTGTGTTCAGCGGGCTGTTGGGGCCCAGGAAACTTCTGCAACAGAGTGAATTGTGGTCCGAGGCAGAGGGAGCAAGGAGGGTACGGTTTGGGGTGTGGATGGATGGCAACACAGAATAACAGAAGAGCGATTTAGCTGTTGCCGTACCCTTTCTCTGCCTCATCCCCGCAGTGGCCCGTGCTTAACCTCAGTGGAAGCGGGGAGCGTGTGGCAGCAGTGCTGCGAGGGTGGCTCATGCCTGGTGACTTGAATATGCACCCAAAGCCATCGCAGCTGGAAAGCAGCACAGGACGGGTGATTGCTCTGAGGTGGGACCGGCCAGAAAGGTGATCCGCAGCCAGAAGCAAGCCCTGTGCAGCGGGAGTCCGTCCGTTCCCGTTGCAAATGGCTCTGCAGCCCTTGGTGCTGCCTTGGCCAGGCAGAAGCTCTCCAGCTGGCACGCGATAGCTTTGGAGAAAAGCGAGCTGCTCGGGGGCACGGGGAGGAGGCAGCGCGTGTCCAAGGGAAGGAACGCGTCCCCGCTCTCGGCGCGCTGCTGCTGTCCCCGGAGCTGATGGAGCAGGAGCCGAAGAGCTTTGCGCGAGGCGACCCGCTGCCTTCTCCAGCCCTGGCTGGTTCGCTCCTGCCGCGGCTGCCAGGAGCGCGGATGGGAGGCGGGGAGCCGGGAGCCAGATGGTTTCAGCTTTGCGGCGCGCGCGCGTTTCTGCTGGCCGGGGGGAGGTAGGAGTGCGCGCCTTCTGTCGCGGGCTGGCTGAGAGCCGCTGCTGGGGCTGGCGTGGAGGGGGCCGTCCTCTGGCTGCTCTTGAGGGGACGCCGAGGAGCTTCTGTGTCTGAGAGGCTGCGCGGCGGAACGCGCGGCGCTGGCTTGTTCTAACTGTGCCTCTGTCACTTCAGCAGGAGGCGCGCTGCTTGGGCGTAGCACGCGTACCTTTGCGGAGAGCTCCAGCTAAGCTCACCGCAGATGGGACAGGGGTTTCTCTGCTGGACCGAATTATAATCCCCTGCCTGGCAGAAGCGTGCCGAGGCTTCCCCCAGGGAGATGCCGTGCGCGGCGGTTGGAGAGCCGGACGGATCCTAAGTGTGTCTGCTCCAGCATTGCCTCCCGCTCGTCAGCTTAGTGCAGACGATGGATGCTTCTGGCAGGGCGGAGGCCTTGATATCAAAAATAAAGCTCTTGTTTTGAGGCTGTAGAGCAGGATGCATGTGTTGACCTTCCGGACACTTTGCTGCTGTTGAGTATTGAATGTCTTTGGCCAAAACCAGGCACTCTGTTACTGTTCAGTGTTGAACATCCTATGCCAAGAAGGACGCGGCCAGGCTCTGCTGTTGAGGAGTGCAAACCTTGCAGTTGGATGCCAGAAGTCATGATCTGCTTCTTAAAAAACCTGTCTGCAAATGACTTTTTGGCAAGCTTCTGGGCAACCTTCTTCTATAAAATTGTGGGCAGGGGGGAAAATGGGGCTGTCTGGAACATTCACAGAGGTGTCTGCTCCTCCTTTGCTTTCTCTAGGAAAAAGACCTACCCCTTTCTTCCTTCCAGACTGGTCCCCAAGTCCTGTTTTCGCAGAGCAGCCCAAACAACTCGCCCTTGTGCAAGTTCCCTGCCTTCGCTGAGCATGGTGCCCAGAGCTGGACGCAGCGGGCGAGCTGGAGCCTCGCCAGCACAGCAGAGAGGGGAAGGACGCTCCGTGCGTTGCATGCAGCGCTCGCATTACTTCTGCTCGTGCGTCTCGATGAGACGCGAGCCGCTTTCTGTGGCGGCGTGGCTCCTGGGACTCGTTTCAGGGGGCCGGGGGAGCTGCGCTCACAGCTGCCACGGTGCCAAGAGCAGCTGCAGAAAGCGAGAGCGAGGGCAGAGCGCTGCGGCTTAGCGTGCCGTTAGTGGCAGCTCCCGCGGTTGGTCACGGTACTTTTGTATTCCAGTCACGTGCCCGAAGTTACCTGCAGCCTTTCCTGGCCCAGCGTTGTCTGGGCTGGGTGCGATTCTGGTTTATTCAGCGGTGCCACGTGTCGGGTCCCGCGCTGGGGCCTGTCGGTGCGATGGAGTCGCCAGTGACTCCTCCTGGGGCACGTCCTGCAGCCAGGTGCGGATGACCCACAGGTCGCTGTGCGGCTCTCATCCAGCTCGTGCACGAGCAGAGGAGGTTCTCGAGTGATAAGTGCTGGGCACGAGGCTCTTGCCACGGGTGTAACCGGTGTGTTCCTCGCCTTGCGAGCTGGGTGGACCTTGGCTCTCCGTGCAGGTACGTGTCGCCCCGGGGGCAATGGTCTGGGGAAGCACCAGCGAAGAAGGGCGTTGGAGCACTGCTCCTTACGCGTGGCGCAGGAGGGACACGTGTCTTGCTTGGGTCCAAAGGTGGGACGGGACGCCGTCTCGCCCCACGGGCTTTGGGAGCAAGCTCAGCGGGAGGAAAGTGCATTGGGGTTTGGGAAGCGCCTTTTAGAGCAAAACCGCTGCACCCCGACGTCTGTCTGTGTCCGTGTCCTCGCTCCTGCGCGGGAGGCGGCGATGGCAGCCCGTGGCAGCAGGCGGGCAGCGGGGCGAGGGAGGCTGGCAGCAGCCCGCTCGCCGGTGGCTCTTGTGAAAGGCTCTTTGTCTCGCTACCTGCGTGGGCAGTGAAACAAAGCTCTCGTGGTTTTGCTCTCACGTGTCTGCTGGGCTGAGGCCAGGGAGCAGCCAGAAGGAGCCTCCAGGCTTCTCTCTACAGCCGTCCGTGCTCCTGAGAGTGCAGATGCGCCTGTAACGGAGCAGAGCTGCGTGGCGGAGAGCGAGCGAGCCCTGCGGCCCTGTATGGGTTCACACGCGGCAGTTGTTTTGTGCCAGGAGGTGCTGGGCTGTTATCCCAGTGATAGGCACGCTGTAAGTTCCTAAAACGCTATTTATTAGAGCTAACGCTGTAAGGAGAGAATCGTACATCCCAGTAGGTGGTGGAACCACCACGAGCTGTTACAGGATTTTCTTACAGGAAAACTCAACTCCTTGTTTCCCGAGCCGAGGGGCTCGTACGCGCTCAGGATGGCTGACTCCTCGGCGTGTGGCCATCTCCTGCTCGGGATCGCTGCAGCGGGCTTGCGCAGCGCGTGTTGAGCGCGGTTGTCCTGCGGCATCGGGTGAGATCTTGGCTTGGGAGACCTGGGGCGCTGGGTGTGCCCGGCACCGGGCAGCGCAGATCCTGCATCGTGCGTGCATCACGCGCTTTGGCTGTTGGTTGAACGGTGTCTGTAGGTGTCTTCAGCAAGGAGCGTGAAGCAGGACTGCCGGTCCCACGCGGGGACCTCTGCCCCTGACGAAGAGGGAGCTCTGCCCCTCAAGCAGCCCCGAGAAATCCTTGTCCCTTCAGACTCCAAATGCCGTGGAGAGCAGGGCTGCAGATGTCGCGCTGCGGGAAGCAGATGGCTGGAAGCTGTCCTGGCAGCCTCCCACAGGCTGCTCTGGAAATGCGAGCCCTAAAGGGATGTCTGCAGGGTGTGCTCTGGCGAGCAGACGTGCCAGTGCGTGCCAGTGGCTCTTCAGACCAGCGGAACAAGAACGCAACTGGTAGCAAGAGCAGCAAGGGAGGCTTTTTGACGTTAGCAACCTCGATGGGAGGCTTGAGGCCACGGTGATTAGAAGGCCAGTCCTCACCACCCCCGGACAAGTTGCTTGCCTTCTCCTGCAGGGTCCTTAAGCGGGAAGGGTGCGGAGGAGGAGAAGCCTTTGAGCCCTGTTCTTGAATCACTTAACTCCTTCCCCAAGGGCTCCTTTAACTGTGCTGAGACTCTGTGCGTGTGCGTGTCTGCCTTTAAACAACTGCTTCCCAAAGTGCCGCTCGCGCTGCGCTGCGTGGCCGCGGGTGCTGTAAGCCCAGAAGTCCTCCTGGACTTCTCGACTTTCAAGGTGAGCAGCTGTAAGATAGAGGTGCTTTTCTTCTTTCTTCTCCTGTTCTGCAATTGAATTCAGGGGTTTGAACCTCTGCCCGGCTCAGAGCATGCCTCGCGCGTCTGAAAACCCCTTTGTGGTCTGAAAACTGCCCAGCTGTCGTGGCTGCAGGAGGCAGCGGCAGCGCTTATCGGGTAGCTGGAAGCAGCCTGGCTCTTGAGCCTTCGCTAAGCTCTTGCTCTGTGCTGAGCAGCGGGACGAGGGTGAGGGATTTACCTTGCCTTCTAGAGGCACCGCTGACGTGTTGCAAGGTTTTCATGAGCAACGAGCTAGTTCTGCTCCCGGGACCGAGCCTGCGCGTGCCTGCAGCTCTTCATCTCGCGCGATGCTGAAGTCGCTGCGGGCAGCTCGGTGCCGCTCGCTGCCCTGGGCCTGGGCTCCGAGCCCTGACCTTTGCCTCGCGGGGCTCCGGAGGTGCTGAGCGAGGTCTTGGCGGGGGGTTCCCGGGCTGTCCACTCGCAGCCACACATAGGCAGTGGTGGAGCCCTCTGTGGCCAGGGAGCTGCTGCTCCTTCGGTGCGCGGTGGCTCCTGCAGGGTTTCCCAGGAGGAACACAAAACCTCCGTGGGTTCTGGTAGGAGAAGGTGACTCGCCTGGGGCTGAGCTGCGCGGCCGCGTTCGCTGCCAGACAGCCTGTGCATCGGCACAGCTGTCAGGCCGAGGCTCTTCCTCTGCGCAGTGGTTTGGGTAACGCTCAGGGGTGATGGATGCTGCAAGCACCTCTGTGCCCCTTCCTTCTGGGGAGGGGAGCCTCGTGGGGTTCCCACTGGTGTTTGCCTGGGTTTTTTACTGCAGTCCTTCCGTTAAAGGCGTGAACTGGGTGCGATGGGTGCCGGTAGTGGGACGGGGCAAGGAGCTTTGCTCAGCTCCTGCTACCCACACCCCTCTGCATCCTCTGTCCCACCCGGCATGGAAGGCTGCAGTCCCCAGGCGGCGTTCGGGGACATCTGCTAAAACCAGGTGCCTTTCTCCTGGCTGTGTGCAGCGGAGGAGCGGGAAGCAGAGCTGCTTCTCAGCAGCATTCTGCTCTTCAGGTTCCCTTTAAAAAACAAAAAAAAAGTCTGTCTCTTACTTTGCATTTTTGCTTTACATATCTGATAGCTCTTCGCACGCACCTTGCTGTCCTGCTTGGAGGCTGCCGGGATGGCTGGGTGCCCCCCGTGCTCCCCGCAGGCAGCAGGGCCGGTCCCCGAGTCCCCGACCGCGGGCGCGCGGAAGGCAGCGGCGCCGGAGGGGCAGGGCTGGCCCATGGGGTCGTGGCCGTGCCTGCGGCCCTCGCCCCGTGCCGCAAGGCGTGCGAAGTCGCTGCTTTGTGCGACAGACTTGAAAAAAATAGCAGAGGCTGCGTGCTGCGGGGGCGGGAGCTCGCCGGGAGGTGATCTGCGCGTCAGTCCTCCGTCAGGCTGGGAGCGGGTGCTGGGCAATTAGCTAATGAACCTGGAGGGGTTGTAGGTTCCCGGGGAGGCCCTAACTCTGCAGAGAGAAACATTCCCTTCTGCTGTGGGGTAGGAGAAACCGCAGGGCGGGTCCGTCCATCTCGGGTCGTTTAATGGCACCGAAAGTCTGCTGTTACGGTTATCGCTGCGCGTTGAATCTTGGCTGCAATGAGCTCCATCATCAAAGTCACTGTCCGCTAATTAACAGCGAGTACTGGGCTGCTGGGGCTGCTCGGGAGAGAACCTGAGCGCTGCCTGGAAATTAAAGTATCACTTCCCATGGCTGGCCCAGAAAACGGCTGCGTTACTGGGGCTTGTTTAACTGACCTGGCTCGCTGGGCTTCGAGTCCTGCGCAGAGCAGCTGTCGGGGCTGACGAAGTAACGCGCCTTTTGCTGTATTTTCTTAATAGTGAATTTCCTCTTTGCAGAGAGGAATGAGGGATATGGAGAGCCAGAGGGTTGTGTGCTTTGGGGGAAAAAAAAAAGTTTTGCCTCATTCAAATTGCCTCTTGAAACTTGAAGGTAGTCCTTCTCCTTCCTGGCGGTGCCTTGCTTCATCTGCAGTCATCGCCTGATGTGCGTGGATTTGTGTTTTCCTTTGTTTGGTGTACTTAAAAGTGTGTCTGACTTCTTTTTGGGGGGATTGTAATGAATTCTCTTTTCACACGGACTCGCCTGCTGTCCTGGTTCTCCTTCGGCACCAGGAGCAGGCTTGCAGAACTGCCTGCTCGGGGTCCGATCGCCGCTTTGGGCACTTCAGCCCTCCTGCCACAGCCCTTGCAGGCTGTAACCAAGAATGGGAAGGTTTGTCCGGCTGTCGCAACATTGTTGAAACAGGTTCCTGTTTGTGCCTTTTTGTTTCTTTTTTTTTTCTTGCCCCATCCCTGCCCTGATCCCTCAATTCCCACTCCAGAGGCTCGTCGCTGGCTGATCCTCCTCGAGCTGCGTCCCTGCCTCCGGCCCCTGAGGTCTCCCACCCCCGTGCTCGCCATCTGTGCCCCCTTTCTGCCGCCGATCGGCTCGCACCGCAGCGGAAGTGGCGGTGACCCGTATCCGCAGATATTTAATGCTCCTGAACGCGGCGGAAGCCTGCAGGCTGCTCGCCGAAGCCTGCCTTCAGCACCGAGCGCTGCCCCGCAGGATGCGTCCGCGGGGAAACGATTTCCCCCCGCAGCTCGGTGCTGGGATGGGCTCGGGGCAGGGGGGCTGCCCGCTCCCTTTTTGTAGCGTCAGCTCCTGCGTCCGCCCCGAGGTGACCACGGGCAGGTTCCCTGTGGAGTGGCCGGGTCTGGGTTAGAGATGCGCCGGGTGTCAGCTCTGCCCGGGCTGCTTGCTGGTGCTTTGCATCCAACTGCCTGTGTTTTATCCCTCTGCAGAACGTCTGCTGCGAGGTGAAGCTGCCACCGCGTGCTCCTGAGGCATCACGTCCGGAGCGGTCCCACGTCCGTGTTTGCAGGAGGCAGGGATAACCACGCAGCTGGTGCCCGCGAGAGCTGGGGCTTTGGACGTGAGAGGGTGTTGGCGGGGCAGAAATCCTGCTTTCCCAAATAATTTGCACACCCTGGGGTGTGGCTTGGGAAGCAGGAGCAGGGCTGGTAGCTCCTGCTCGGCGTGGTAGCTCCTGCTCGGCGTGGTAGCTCCTCTCTGAGGAGAGGGGCTTTGACCCTGCGTGCAGATGTCTGAAACACGCACGGCGGGGACTGAAGAACGGGCAGGAGGAGCGAAACGGTGCAGGCACTGAGGCTTGCGGCACTGGGCAGGGTCTGGGGGATGCAGCAACCCGGGCACGCCTCGCCTCCCCGCGGCGTCGCACCGCTCCGTGCGTCCTCCCTGCCGCGGGACGTCCCTCGGTTCACGCGGTGATCGCACGTTCACCGCTGCCCACGTGCTCCGTCCTCAGGCAGCTGAGAAGTGACCTTAGAAAAGGCAAACAGGACTCGCGTTAATCAGTACCGTTAAAGCACGCCGCGGCTTGTAACGCATCGGCTGAGCGCGGGCAGAGTGCAAGCGCGACCTGTTTGCTCTGGCACGGCTCCGCTCGATTGCAGTCACCGGGAACCGCCGGGTTCGCTGCCTCCTGGCTTGCCTCAGGCCCGATGGGAAGAGGGGCTTAGCCTCGGGCCCCTACGTGCCTAAGGGGATTTGCGGGAAGCGGCCCCATGGACTCGCTGGGGCTGCTCTGCCTTGCTCCTGCCTCGGGGCTCCCCCAGCCCCTCTGGGTGTTCGACACCGGCGTGGCCGGGGCCTGGGCAGCAAAGTGCTGTCTGCTGCTGGCTCCTGGTAACTGGATTACTTAAAAGCTGCATTGTTTTTCTGGACAGGAAAGCTATTAGTAGAATCTGGGCTATAAATCTGTATTTTCTTCCTTGTGCACGTATATAGATCTTCCAGAAATGTCCTGGTTGCGTGATTAGTGTTGTTTTTAAGCTGTACGAGCCACTCATGTCTCTAAATCCCGTAATGACGGCAGCCGCAATGGCACTGTGGCAGCCGGGACCATTGGGGTGTCCTGTGGGCCCTTGCTGGGGTGCTGCAGCGCAGGAGGCGGCCCGGCCCTTGCAAGCCGTCCCTTGCAGGCTGTGCTGACGTTAAGTGCTTCTCAGAGCCCCGTAGCTGGCTTCTTCGTGCGCGGAGGGAGGCGAACTCGTGCTGCCCTCGCGCACGCTGCTGCTGTCAGAGCCAGGGCTGGCAGCGCGGGCTCCTCGCGGCGTTTCTCGGCGCCGTGTGAGGTGTGGGGTGCGCGTTTGCTGCCCCTTCCCCAGCGCTGCAGCCTTGGAACCGTACTCATCAGCTGTGTCGAGAGCCTGCGATGAGCAGGTAAAGAGTTTCCGAGTGTAAATTATACTGAGGTTCATCAAACTGCCTCTTTACAGCTTTTTTGTTCATAGGAGTGGCTACCTTTGTTTGGAAACGTTATCCAGCAGGGATCGGAGATGGAGTGCGGCGGAGCTGGGCGAGGAAGCCTTGTTCTGGTTGGGTCCTTAGGTGCCGCTTCACGTGGAAAATGCCTCCCTGGGGGTGAACGCTGGAGCACTGATGGGATGTATCCCATCCACGTGCCTGTGCCATCTGGCTCCGTGTGGCTGGGGATGCGCAGGGGAGAGCGTGGGGAGTGGGAGGGTAACACGGTGGATTTGGCTGGGAGCTGCGGGGTGGCTGGGTGCTGGCAGGGATGGGCGCAGGGAGGCTGCTGCCGTGCGATGCCAGCCGTGGGATCATCACTGCAAAGCTGGCTCGGCTCTGTTCTCGAGGAGTTTAAAACCAAACCCCCAGGGGCCGGCTGGGCTGGGCTGGCTCCTTCCTGCAGTCATAAGGAGAAGCCGTGTCTGTGTGCACGGTGCTGTTCTAGAGCAGGGGCCGTTACAGACGTCTGTCTGCTTTGAGAGGGAGCCTCTAGAGCATATGAAATTCCTTCCGTTTGACCTTCTCTCCCTGGTAATGAGGGAGAAATCGGAGTCCGAACTGATGGCAGTCATTGGCTGCAATAGAAAAATGACTTGGAGAAGAATAAGTCGCGTGTGTTAGTTGCTAGACGGACGTGTAGAGCCTCAAAATGGAAAAGGCGATGCGAAGCCGTAGGAGGGGTGAGGCGGCTGAAGGACAGAGCTGGCACCGTGCGTGGTGAGCTGAAACCCCGCTGTGCTGGGCGCCTGCTGCCCGAGGGCTGTGGGGCCCCTCCTTCAGTTTTGCTCCAAGGACTGGAACTTCCAGAGAGGGAATCGGAGCGTGAAAGGCTGAGCCCCCCTAAACGTGAGCTGTGCCCACGTTGCCCGTCCCTGCCCTCCTCTGTCACCCGCTGTCTGTGTCCCCGGTGGCGCTGCCGGCTAGCGGGCCCCTGCACAGTCGGGAACGCCGTCTTCCCAGTGCAGAAAGAGGTGGAAGCAGCAATTTTAGCGGCGTCTGTAGGAAGGAAACCAGATGCTGCGCGCAGCAGCGGGCAGGCTGGGCATGGTGTAGCTCTCTGAGTTCTGTAACTGAAGGCGCCTGGCAGGTCCTTGCTATTCCTGCACGCAGGCAGCCCAGCACCGCGGCTCCGTCCCTTTGCTCTGGTGTCCCCCGAGCCGGCAGAGCTCGGCAGGGACAGGCGCGTCCCCGCAGGGACGGGGCTCAGCAAGCCTCTGCAAGGCGGCCGCCCCTGTCCCCCCAGAGAAGGCACGTTCTGGGTCTTGGAGCTCCGCGTGCGAGGTGGGAACGTGTTGCCTATTACCCCGACGTGGGGCAGAGGGGGAAGCTTCCTGGGAGGTGGGCCTGGGAACTTCCCCGGGGAACCTTACAAACACGAGCAGACAAACTCCAGAGCGCTTCCCCTGCCTTGCTCCTGGTGTTGTGTTTGTTTTCTCGTTCCAGGCTGTTATGGGGATAATGAGATTTAATCAGCCTCCAGCTCTCCTCCTCCCCTAGCTGGTAGTTAGCCCAAATCCTATTATCTTGTAAAGCATTTGGAATTCTGTCCTCCAGCATTGAATTAAGCTGGGATGGAAATTCCTCGTGGCTTAGACCTCGTCTCATGCAGCATCAGGCTCGGGGTTTTGGTGCCGTGTTGCAACTTGGCGGCTCCAGCTTACCGGAGCTGGGAGATCGGGGCGGGCACGTTAGCAATGCTCGGCCAGGTCCCAGTGAGGCAGCGCGATCCGTCACGGGGAGGGCAGGGAGGAGCTGGGTGTGCAGGTGGGGTGGAGGCTCGGATTGCTCCCCTTCACACGGCTCTTCAGCTTTCCCATGGGGTTTGGCATGGGGTTTGGCAGGCACTGATGCCCGACGCCGCATGGGTGCCGTCCCGGCCGCGGGTTTCATCGCCTGCAGCACGCGAGCTGAGCAATGTTGCAGCGTATGAAATTGTTTTCCTTGGGACGCTTATCACAGTGGTTCTTGGGGAAGAGGACTTGAGATGGCGTAATCTTTGTTAGGAAGGGGCTGTGAGCTAAAGAGCAGTTAACGGCTCGTGGCACTCTTGACAGCCAAATGATGTCAAACTTTAACTTTCCAGCTGGAACCTGTTCCATGGTTTGCCAGGGATTTTTCTTTCTCCCCCACCACGTACACAACCCCACTACCTCCTCGGCAAAAGCTTTGGGGTGAGGGGTGAGAACTCCTGTTTCCCCTCTGCAGAATCCCGTGCGTCATACCGCAGCGCGGGTGCTCGGGGCCATGGCACTGCAATTGCTCCGGCTTGCCGAGAGTGCTCCCAGCCTGCGGCGTGGCCGTCCGGGGCCACGGGGATCCAGCGCTGGCCACGAAGGTCTCCTGTGCCTGGCCTGTGAAGGGAACCTTCCAAAAACCTCTGTGGTGAACATGAGAGCTGCGTGTGTGGGTGGGTGGCTGGAGCTGGTGGGCGCTCTTGGGATTGTTCAGCACCGTCCCTGCTATGAGCCTGTCCTGGCTGAGGTGTTCGTGCAGTGCATAGGCTGGGGTAGCAAACCTCCTCAAGGAGAGCTTGATATTCGGGATCTTTGGCTTCTTTCAAGAGGCGTTGGAGCCCTGACTGTTGTTTTTTGTCTTTTATTTCCCCTCTCGTTCACAGTACAGTGCCGTGGACAGCAACCCCCTGTCTCTGTACGTCATGCATCCCTTCTGGAACACGATAGTGAAGGTGAGACCTCGTCCTGCTCTGAGTGGGACAGCAAAACGCCAGTCACCGCCAAGTCTTCTGCGCAAAAGTGTCAGCTGAAAGGCCCTGCTTGGCTGAAAAGACCTGCTTCGTTTGTGGTGTGACTAATTGCAAAGGGCGCAGCCTGCCCCAAGCTCACTGCGTCGCAGCCTAAAGCTTCGCGCTGCCCCGTGATGTCGGACGCGACCAAGCAGTGTTGTCTAACACCCAGACAATTGTAACCAGGTCTCTGCTGCGGCTAGTAGCAGCGTGCGGTCCTTATTATGTATTTTAATGAGTTCATGTGTTCTTTTGCTGCTTTCCCATAGATCTTCCCTACCTGGCTGGCCCCAAATCTGATAACGTTTTCTGGCTTCCTGCTGCTTGTCTTCAACTTCTTCCTCATGGCATACTTCGACCCTGACTTTTATGCTTCTGGTAAGGCTGCCTTTTTCTGTTTGGATGTGAAGCATCGGAGTGGTGCGAGCTGTCACCTCCTCTCCTGTGACTTCTGGTGCTCGTTGATAAGCCCTTTCAGTCTGGGCATCCCCAGGCAGCTGGTGCATCAGAGGAGGGACAGAGTTGAGGGCCTGAAGTCGCTGGGCTTCATGATGAGGACTTGTCCAGATGACGCCTTCCCTGCGGCTGCTGGGTGCGTTTGCTCCTGGCTGGCTGCGTGCAGGCGGAGGAGGAAGAAACGGCCGAACTCGAGTAGGATTCAGCTCTGCCTTCACAGCGGGCAAGAGCTAGTGCCCTCATTTTGAAACAAAAAATGTGGGAAAAGGGTAATGTGGGAAACCCTGCTTTCCTGAAGTCAGCAAGTAGAGCCTTTTCATTTGCGTCCCAGCTAATTGCCCTCTTGCAAAAACATGCTGGCACCACATTCAAACTAACAAAAGCAAAATCCTCTTTCTCCGTTTCACTGTTCTGCATAATGCAAGGATGTGCACAGCTTTGAACTTTTTAACAGTACCCGTGTCGATGTGTTAATGAATCTGAAGGTTCAGTTGTCCCCTTGATTGTGGGACTGTCCCAGGGAAAATATTAATACAGCACGATAACTCTCGGTCACATATCAATAGCTCCCTTTCTGTATTTTTCTCTCCCTTTCCCCCTGCCAGGTTTGGTTTAGGCTGCTCAGAACAGTTCATCTAGTTCCTCTAAAACTGGGCCAATCATCAAAGTACAGTTAAGTGGAAAGTACAGTTAAGTGAGAAAAATACTTTTTTTCTTTTTTTTCTTTTTTTTGGTATGGCCTTCGTTGGTAGATAGATAAGTACTGTTATCAATATGCAAGGCTTTCAAAAGCTTGGGTGACACGAGTGGTTGTTGGCTGAGATTTGGACTGTGTTTTGGTCCATGAGCCATAGGAAGGAAAGCTGACATTAGCTCAGGGGAGGAAGCTCAGCCTGAGAATCCCCAGGACATCAGACGTTCAAAAACGTGGGCTCTGCCAAAGGGACGGCAGAGCTTATGCTTTGGGACCCTTTTACATACATGTTGCATGTGTTCTGCTTGGAAAGAGAACATTTCATTTTGCTAGTGAGGCCTCCAGAAGCTTGTGCCTTCCTCCGCGGCTGGCTGGTTTTGGAGACCTGATGCTCTCGTTGGCTGCTGGAAGGCACCATCGTGCTGCTCAAAGGAAACAAGAGGTGACGTTTTGTGGCAGTGTTGCTCCCCACAGGAGACCTGCATGCGTCCTCATGCGAGGCTGCCACCAGGCAGCAGCTTCCTGCTTTTTTCAAACGCACCTTTGGGCTCCCCGAGTTGCAGACAGCTAAGCTGGCTATCTGCCGAGACAGCGCTGGAGGAGGAGGAGAGGTTCTTAAGGAGGAACTCGGTTTCAGCTGGCAGGGACGCGGGCTGGAGACTGGGAGGGGATTCCCCACGCGTGCCTGCAGAGGCAGGGTGTAGCCGCTTCTCCAAGAGGCTCTGCTTGATGCGCTGAGCAAGTGATGGCGGAGTGCCTGACCGACACACACCTCCGTGTCGTGCATTTGGGCTGCAGTTGCTAGCTCCAGTTCTTAGATCCTGTGACTCTGGGGAGCTGGGGACAGAGGACATGTATGTCCTGGAAAACCAAGTGCTGGGATTCCCATCTCTGTGACCCGCTGTCATGGGAAGCTGTGGAACAGCTCTGCCGTCTTGTTCTGCAGAGCTAACATCTGTTTCAGTGTTTGAGTTGTGTGGGTGCTTTGTCTTGGTGAGCTGCTGGTCCTTGTTGCTGTGCTTCTTGTGCCAAAATAAACCCACTGAACGTACGTACTGAGCTGTCCTCTCTCGGGTCTTTCTGATCTCTGCAGCTCCTGATCACCAGCATGTTCCAAATGGAGTATGGGTCATTGTGGGTCTCCTCAACTTCATTGCCTATACGTTAGGTAAGACTTTATCTAGTTGTCCGTGGGGGTTTGTGTCGGTCATCTGTTCATGCTGCAGCTGCGTGTCATCTTATCTCCGAGCCTGCCACAAAGTCTTTGATTCTGGGCTCCAGCCATGCCCTGCTCTAATTGCCAATCGTGCTGCTAGAGCAGTTCCAGGAACTGCTTTGCAAAGTGGATGGAAGGAAGGTGGCCCAGAGCAGCTGATGCGAAAGGAGGATGCTGGAACTCTGTGAACTGAAATTCTGTCCCCGATCTGCTTTAAATAAAGTCTTGCCAGACTTTCCCTCTATTGCATTTTTCAGTCTCAAGCAGAGCAGGGGAGTGGGACGCACTCACCATTAGAGGATGGGGGTAGTGGAAGCTGCCGTTCGCTGGCTGCGCACCCCTTGTCAGCCGCAAACTTGCTCTGTGTAGGGGTGTCCGGCAACGCTCCCTGTTTCGGGGGATGTCTGGCAAAACTCCCTGTTTCTCCTTGCTCTCTTCCCAGACGGTGTTGATGGGAAACAGGCTCGCCGGACCAACTCCAGCACGCCCTTGGGAGAGCTTTTTGATCACGGCCTGGACAGCTGGGCGTGCGTGTACTTCGTCGTGACAGTTTACTCCACCTTTGGACGGGGCTCCACGGGTGTCAGTGTCTTCGTTCTCTACCTCCTCTTATGGGTGGTCTTGTTTTCATTCATCCTCTCCCACTGGGAGAAGTATAACACAGGGATTCTCTTCCTGCCCTGGGGATATGACATCAGCCAGGTGGTAAGTACGTGCCGCAGCCGCGCTCGGCTTCTGCAGAAGCTCAATAAACTGCTACCCGTGCCGTGCCCGGGGCGCAGCGCTGCCCGCTGAGGCACGAGAGGTGCACACAGCCCTGGTGCCCGTCCAGAGCCGTGTACCTCGGATGTCGCGGTGCTCTCTGGGGCAGGCAGCGCGGAGCAGGGGAGCGCTCCGAGCCATGTGCCTGCTGCGCGCTGCTGAGCCGCACGGCGCTGGAACCCGCGCGGCGCGAGCTGCGAGCCCTCTGCCTGCGCATGGAGCAGGCTGCTTGCGTGCCCTCGAGCTGTCGGTGCTTTCATGAGCCGGTGTCCGGTGGCAGTAGGGTTCAACTTCTCAAAAGCGTTACATCCAAGGAAGTTTATGTGGTGTGGGTTGTTTTTTTTTTTTGTTCTGAGCAGCTTTTGTAGATGGACTTTCTACAAGAAACAAGGCT
Organism: Anseranas semipalmata; assembly: GCA_013399115.1. Lineage (NCBI taxonomy): Eukaryota > Metazoa > Chordata > Aves > Anseriformes > Anseranatidae > Anseranas > Anseranas semipalmata. The sequence continues at coordinate 19,278 of VXAA01006162.1, read as the reverse complement.
TGAGGACTGGATATTGCCTTGCATTTCCACTGCCTGGTTTCCGTTTCCTATCCTAAGATGCATGTCCTGGCTACCTAAATCCTTGCTCTAAGTAGTTTCCTGCATTACACCAACATGGGTATATTCAAGCCTAGAAGTTTGGGGTGCCTTTTGGCACTAGCAGGATGTGTGCCAAAATGCAGCTGAGTAACTAGTTTGCATATTAATCACCGTGCCTGGAGCAAAGGTTCCTAGGGAGGTGCTCCTCTGTACCAGGGTAATTAGGCACTCGATGTTGAGGTTAATAGTGATGGACCTGTTGGTATATTGGCACTTCCATCTCTCATTAAGGACTTATCTGCAGGAAGCACTTTCTGAAGAGCCCATCAGACCTGAGAGCAAGCTCTGGATGAGTAAAATTCAGCTTTAGTGCTTGCAGCTGCCCGTCCTAGCCAGGGTGCAGTGTCACAGCACTGAGCAGCACACCGTACTCGTTCATGTTCTGGCTTGTCACATCCTGGGTGGGAAATGCAACAAGCTGCAAGGAGAGTGATTAATTGCAATAATCATTTCTGCTGGTAAAATGAGACTGTGTAGCTGGCCCTGTCTGACTATTACCTGACCCCTTTCTCCAAAAGCATTGCCTAACTCGCGTGCTTTCAGACCTCTGCCTAGCACAGAAGGTAGAGGGCTAAGGTACCCTGCAGCACGCTTCGTGCACCTTCAGGGCTACCATCACAACTGAAGTATCCCTTGTTAGCTTTTTCCCTGTAATTGCTTCAGCAGATGCATAACAGGAGTCCCCGGACAAACCCTCCAGAGCTGGTCACTGCAGCTTGCGGTACAAAACACATCTCTGCTTCAGTTCAAGCAGTGCATGGGCATCTTTGCTCCAGCTGCAAGGAGCAGATGCTGGTTGTGTTGTTCTCAGCAGCAGCAGCAGTAACACAGGGGGTGACGTGTTTATTTTTCACTTTTCTCCTCCCAAGCAGTGGGGATGACTGAACGTGACGTAGCTTAAAGTGAACTTGTCGAGCTGCTGTTCCCCAAGCTACCCGGCGCGCGTTGCGCTGCCAGACCTGCCGCCCGGTTGCTCACGCCTGCTTGTCCTCTGCTTTCTTTCAGACCATTTCAATTGTCTACATAGTGACTGCCATTGTGGGAGTTGAGGCCTGGTATGCACCTTTCCTGTTTAATTTCTTATATAGAGACCTATTCACTGCAATGATTATTGGTAAGAAACTCCATGTTGAAGCCTGTCTTTTAAACACAACCTTTTTCCCAACACCCAATGTTGTAATTATCTTATGATGCTGTTCTGTTTGCTGTAATGAAGGCTCTTGTAGGCTGTCACCAAAGTGACTAATGCAGGGTGTTCGTGCAGCCTGCCCTTTGCCAGGTTTCCCAGGGATAATTAATTTGGAGAAGTTAACTCGCCGCAGTGTGCCTGGGGCAGTGCTGACCAAAAGGACAAGGAAGCGGCGCGCTGTGTTTTTGTGCCTTTGGGTGTGTTTTGTGCTAATCCCGAGGTGCAGGCGCGTGGAAACTCCTCTCCTCCAAACACCTGCGTGTGCGTGGCGAAGGGGCACGGGGGCTTCAAGCCTCGCCTTGCCCAGGGGACGCACCGTGTGTTTTCATCCGGAGCTGCGGGGTTTGTAGGTGATACAGCACAGCCCAACGGGTGTGTGGGTTCGGGGAGCCCCTGGAGTGCCGGGACCCCCTGGCTCTTGTGCTGGTTGCAGGGCAGCTTGGCTCCCTGCCTGGGGCTCCATCTCATCTGGCAGAGCGCTCCCTGACCGTGGCCTCGGGCACGCAGCGTTCGTGGAGCAGGAGCTGGAGCCCGAATGCTGCACCGGCAGCCTGGGGCTGCTGCAGGGAGGGAGGGTCTGCCTGTGGAGGTGGGGAAAGCACGTTTGTGGGTCCTGCCCTCCATGCACCCATCCAAAACTAAATAAAAGGGTGTGCATCCTTCCTCCGGAAAAGCTGGCTGTTCTCTCCAGTGGTCAGTCGGAACAAGCCGCTGCTAAGGGGGGAATAATGCAGGCAGAGCTGCGTGGCTTAATGTAATTTGGCTTATTCAGAACTTCTTCAATTATATTTTCTTAATCTATGCCCTTTTCTTTACGAGTTAATTATAACTAGCTAATTTCAAGTCGATGTGTCTTGAACTGTTACATTAAGAAAAGTGCAAGCATCAGATTTACCCAGGTGGATATTCTGAGCTTTCCTTTGGCAGCTGCAGAATTTAACATATGAATAATAAATGCACTTTTCCTTCGTGGAAAGTAGAGCAAGATGCGTGTGTTGAGTGGATTTGTGCATTTGAATAGGAGTTAGGTTATTAGAAACAGGAATATTTACGGCTCTGTTAAAATACCTACTGCTATATAAACATGGAAGGAGTTGTGATAGACTTCCATGGTTTTGGGTGTAGCAGATGATGTTTCCCATTTAGGTCTAGATTTTCAAAGTTATTTAGACTTCTTGTATCATTTGTCAAGCTAAAGGACAAGTAAGGGCTTTTTTGCACAATGGGAACTGGAAATGCTTGCACATGGTGGGAGAAATAGCAAATTGGCTTTATTATGAAGACTGAAAACTGCATTGTGCGCATCCATGTCACTTGTGGAGTTTGAACTCACCTTGGGTCCCATTAAAAACAGCATTGTAATTAAATTTTGTAACTGTTTAAAACATAATACTGGGCTCATTAATGCAACTTTTTAAAATGGAATTGTCTTTAATTTATAGCAGACCTTAACTTGTGATTACAGCTCTTGAACCAGAATCTTGAGCACCTACTTTTAAACCTGCTGAGCTGTTCTTGGTGCACCTCTGAGCTATTTTGGTTGCAAACAACTTAAACTGGAGCACAACCATCTGCCCATCCGTGGGGTGCACGCGGTGGCCTCCGTCTATGTGGGGCAGTAACGTGGCTCTTTCTCTTCCAGCTTGCGCGCTCACCGTGACGCTGCCGATGAGCCTGTATAACTTCTACAAGTAAGTTTTTCCATTTTCTACTCTTCCTCCCTGCACTAGCACCTTTGCAGGAACCCTCAGAGCCTCTTTTAACTTGGTTTCCTTAGTAGTTTTCAGATGAGTGTTTTCAGGGTGACAAAGTGGCTTTTGCACATCAGAAGGTCCCAGATGTGGGGTGCAGCCTGCCCAGCAGGGGCTTGCTGAAGGGCTCCCAGCTTGTGCAGGCTGGTCTTGTTGTTGTTCACAATCCAGGCGTGCAGGCGCCTTTGCAATTCAGGGTTTTCTTGGGGTTTAGAGTAACAGTGAAGGTGTGCATCTTCGCCGTGTGACTGTGGTTATGACTGGTATGTGACTGTGGTATTGGCAGTTTTGGGTAGCAGAATGGCCAGTGAGATTTTACAGTGCTCTCCTGGAGGCAGGCACAGGTATTTCTCAGCTGTGGTTCCAGGTGTTCTCATTTCTCTGCTTGCCTTTCAGGGCCTATAAAAATAACACCTTGAAGCACCACTCTGTGTACGAAATCATGCTGCCGCTGGTGTCCCCGGTGTTGCTCTTCGTGCTCTGCACCACGTGGATCTTCGTGTCACCCATGGACATCCTGGAGGTCCATCCCAGGCTCTTCTATTTCATGGTTGGAACAGCCTTTGCTAACATTTCTGTGAGTGGCTTTTGCTTTATGCTTCAGTGTAGCCCCTGGGAAGTGTGAAGCTTCCCAGGATGAAGAAAAATACCAGTTCAAGTGGGCGGAAAGAAGGGAGATGTGAAGATTTAACTTAAGACAGCTCTGCTATTTTGCTGTGGCTGAAAGAACAAGCAGGAAAGGAGACAGGGTTTGGGGTCTGCAAATGTGCTGCAGCTCTCAGCTCTTGAGAAACTAGAGACATAGTTAATGCGAGTGTGTTTACATGCTTGTGCATCCTCTGCGTTGTCAATAGCAAACTGTTAATGTGAAGGAAGTTCTTGCTTCCTTTGGGGGGATAAACTTAAAACTGGAGGGCCTGAAGCTGTTGTCCAAATCTGATTTAGCTGTATATTGCATCTGTGCCTGCTTGAGACCTTAACAAAGGTACCTGTGCTCATTATATCAGATCTGTGTCTGTGCAGCTCTGTGTGTCCATGCTCTGGGTCCAGCAGCTGGTGCTGCTGATCGTGCAGATACTGCTGGTAAGGCCTGCTCAGCTCAGGGGACCTTCTCCTGTTGAAGATGTCCTTGGTGGCTGTTCCCCTATTGCCTGCCTGCCCCACAGGGCTCAGCTCTGCGTGTCCCACAGGAATTCTAATGCAAAGGCAGATCCTGAGTGAGAAACTCGGAGAAACTGAGTGATGGTAGTTGTAAGTGCAGAAGATTGGTACATATACGTGTGTGACCGTCCTCTGCGCTGTGGTCAGCTCTGGGCTTGCAGAGCTGGTGCTGGATGCAAGCTCTGACAGCCTTCTCTCCCTGCAGTGCCAGCTGATCGTCTGTCAGATGAGCAGCACACGCTGCCGGCCTCTGAACTGGATGCTGCTCCCCATAGCGCTGGTGCTCTTCGTGGTGGTGTCCGGGTTCGTGCCGAACAGTGAAACGCTTCTCCTCTACTTGTTAACTGCCTTCCTCACCCTGGCGCACATCCACTACGGAGTGGTCGTGGTAGGTGAACTGGGCGCATGGGCATCGTGCTCGGCCGCCGTGCTCTGGCTGCAGGCTCTGCCTGGGAGCTGCTGCTTAAAAGTGGGAATGGCTGTGAAAATAGCTTGGAGCCCCAAGCTCTGCTGTGCTGTCGTGACCATGTGAAACATGAGCTGACTTCCCAGCAAGAGGCTCTGGGAGGCTGTTGATGGGGTTTGAAACAAGCCTGGCACAATGTGATGGGGGGCTCTTGTGCCAGAGGTGAGTTTGAAGCAAGTCCTTGCATCTCTGCTGCCGTGTTTAACTCGTTGGGGCTGCGGCTGCAGCTTGGAGACCAGCTTGTAGGTCAGCCAGCCTGGGTGACCCGCGCCCCTGGGCAGTGGGAAGGGCTCCTGTGGACACCCACAGCAGTGGATGTGGTGTCTGCACGTTGGATAAGGAGTGCTTGGTTTGGGAGCCTTAGTGTAAAACGTTAACCTGCTGTTGGTGTGCGATCTGCACCCCAGCTGACGTGCCCTGCACTGCAGCCCCTGGGAGGGAGCGGGGACACGTCCCTTGCCAGGGAGCATGGTGACACTGCAACTGCCGGCCTCCTCCCTGCTGCAGGGGCAGCGCGGAGATCCAGGCACCGATTGCTCCCCTTGCTCTCTGCAAACTCTGCCTGAATTTTGACTAAGAGAGAAAATAAATTCAGGGGAGACCAAGTCCTGTTAGAAATGCCCCCAGAAGCTGCTGAGGAAGTAGGGCAAGGTCCTGCAGAGCTGGCTGCTGCCACGTGTGTAAACCCTCCTTGGGAAGCCCTGTCCCCTGGGAGCCCCAGCGCTAATGTGGAGCCTCCAGAGTCAAGTTTGAGCTGTAATTACATCAAGGAAGTAATACCCAGGTTGCCTTGTCTTTCCAATTAGTGTAATGAGGCTTCTATGTGAGAAGGATTTGAATAGCTAAGAAGCTTAAATAAATTTGGTCTTGGAGTCATAGCTGGAGATGGGAGACTGAGAGGATGGTGTAATCCTGTCTGCCCAGGCTTGCCCATTAGTGCGCTGGGTTTTCCAGTGCTCTGCTCCCCTGAGTCTGTGTTGCGCCCCTTCCAGCTTTCCAAGGGCCCATCTGTACAGTCTCCTCTCCCAGGACAGAAGAGCCTTTCCTGATACTGAGATGCAGAACCTTTTAAGACAGTGATTGGGGAACTTGGGGACGTCAGTTTGGACTAGATGCTCTGCCATGACTTGCTGCTCAGCACTGCTCACTGTTGGTTCTGCAATGACCTTATGGTCACCAAACGCTGGTGCCACGCCATCCCTTTTATCCTTCTGTCTGCCGCTCTGCTTCCTCACGGTTCTGCAGGTGTTGCTATTTCACCCTGATATGGAAAGGAGGAGATGGAATAGTTTCCTTCACCCCATAAACCAGATTCCCTGAGCTGTGGCCCCAGCATCCAGCTCGGTTCCCCTGGGCAGATCCGTTGCTGGTGCTTGGCGGTGCTCTGTGCACCCAGACCCAACCGTGGCCGGCTCTGCCTGACCGAAAGCGTGGAGTGAAGCGGGAGGCTGAGCTGGTTTGGGACTGGGGAGGACGGGGAGCCACGTGGAGGCTGCAGAGAGTGGCAGACCCCAGACTGCGCTGTAGGGAGGTGGCTTTGCCCTGGGGGAGGCGTGGGGAGCGGGGCTGTTCGCCCATCGCTCTGAGCCTTCGCTGGCCGCCAGGCGCGCAGCGGGAAGCAGCACTTCCCAGGACGAGAGCCCTGCGAGCACCTTTCCGGGCACAGCTCTCGGTCCTTCGTGGTTTTCTCACTTCTTCAGAGGAGGCGGTGAAAGCTTCCTTCCTCAGGCTGGCGTACAAGGGACCCGGGTGTCCAAACCCTGGCAGTGGGTACCCTCCTCTCTGCGACCCTCCTGTGTCAGTGCAAAGTACTTGACCCCCAGCTTTAATTGCAAAGGGATTCAGGGAACAACTTTTCCCATAATTATCTGAGATTATCAAATTAACTGAAGCAAAATACTAAAGATGCTGCTGTGAGGGGCCGAGAAGAAGTACTGCAGGGTAAAACCATGAGTGCCTGTGCTCAGGGCAGGGTGTTTCTGACTCCCACGCCTGAGGAGGGCAGGATGGAGGCGAGCCTGCTCCTGGACGGGCTGGGCTGTTGCTTCCGCTCTTCTGCTCTGATTCAGCTGCTGTAAAGCCCTGCTGGGTAAAACCACCCAGGGAGGGGGAAGGAGAAGTCTGGCCCTCCTCGATGCAACGGGAGAAGTGGGGCAATGCTGGGCAGATGCTGAGGTCCAGTTCTGCTGCGCCCAGGGGGAGCGTGTGGCGTGGGCAACGATGGGGAAGGTGGGTACAAGGAGGCGGCAGGGCTTTGTCAGCCGTGCAGGGGACAGGCTGGGCTCTCTGCACGCTTTTCTCCTCGTCCCCCTGAGCCTTGCTAACCCTGTCCTGTTGCCTGCCTTGTCTCCCAGGTGAGCCAGCTGAGCAGGCACTTCAATATACGACCCTTCTCGCTAAAGAAGCCCACGCCGGATTGACTAGGAGTGGAGGAAGAGAAAATCAGCTTGCGGTCTGCAGAAGTACTGTAAATAACTGCTACAAATACCTGTAAATACTTCAACCATCACCACAGATCTAAACCTATCCTCTGGACAGACATCAGGGCAAAGTACGCGCGGTATCTGGTGCAGCCAGGGTTGGACCGGTACGGGGCAGCTCCTGCTGCTGTTCGATGAACACAAACCTACGGTTTTGGGTGAAACTGGATGAGGAGGGTAGCCTTTCAGGTCGCTATTACTGTATTTTAGACCAGCTGAATGTTCCCAGTAAAACCTCAAGCCCCAGTGCTTGCTCAGATAATGCTGGTTGGGGATGCAGATGGCTTTATCTGAGCAAAGCACCTTGACCCATCATCAAAACCAACATAACAGCTGATTTCTGCAAGGTCAAGGGAACATCCTGGTGGTCGAGAGTTCCTGTCTGTCCCTAATGCTGTTAGCCCTTGTCCTGGGCCGGTACTTAAGGAGCAAATGGTGACAGTTCTCCCGCATTCTGTCCTGCCTTCCTGCACTCATTTATTTGGGCAAATACTTGCACCTTTTTTTAAAGCAGAAGTAAAAAACACACATCTTATAGTGATATTCTACTTGGGGGCTTAGGAATTGGGGCTCAGTATCACGTAAAAGTGGGAAGGCAGCTTCCCCTCCCCTGCCCAAGCAGTGGGCACCTGGGACCACATCTTGACCATTCTCCTGTCCATGTGCGTTCCCTGCCTGCGAGCTGGCGCATGGGCTCTGATGGCCAGTGAAACGTGGCTTACACCAGCCTAACACAGAGCCAAACTCCCCCCTCTTCCTGCTGGTATGAACTTGCTGTTTCAGGTCGGCTCTGCTGGGTCCCTGCATGCTGTCTGAGCCTCTTCTCTTGTAGCGGTGCGACCAGGCTCAGGCTGCACGTCGCCCTTCCCACCAGACCAGCAACAGCAGCAAATCCGCAGCTTGGAGAAGCACCTTAATAAGTGTTGTGTGGTCGCGTGTGCACCTTCAGAAAGCTCACAGGTGTGTGTGTGGTGGGGTCCTTTCCAAATACCACTTTGTTTTCAAAACCGTTGTCCCTAGCGGCTGCGTGTCTCATCCAGGGATATATTTGTTTACTGTCCATTTGTAAAAGACATGTTTGCATTGATTTTTTTTTTTTAACGTTTTTGTAATTGAGCTAATTGAGTGGGGTGGTGAAGACTGAATGCTGATTTTCTTTTCTGTTTACTTTATTTAATGAAGACCTGTGCTTGAATGAAGAGTGTAGCTTAAACCCAGGTTCTGGAAAGGCTGCATCCGGAAGAGAACAAGCACAGCAGATTGTGCATATGTAATCTACCATGGGAACAAAGTCTCTTATACACTGATTATTGTGGTTCGTGGAAGCTTGGTCATGGCATTTTCCTTCCGCAGGTGAAGACTCCTCCTCCTGCTTTAGGAAACCTTCAAACTATAGCTACTATTTAATGCTTTCTTTTTTTGTAAATTTGAATCATTGTCATGCAGACTATGAGACTTGAAATCCTGAGGCAGCTCACGGTGTTTGCCGCTCTGCTCCATGTGGTGTCGTGGGTGAAATCGGGGTTGCTCGGTCACGGTATGCCCTGCGTGGAGCGAGCCGGGGCGTTTGTCTGGGCTGGCATCGCCGGAGGGTTGGCTGATCGTCTGTCTGTTCGTGCGTCTGCAAAGGGTGTCTTATCTGGGAGAGGGGGCAAATGGTTTTCAGAGTCTATTTAATAATGTAGCTTACTCTATATATTTTACTGACATTGTACAGGAAAAAAAAAAAACTAAGTGTACAAAGGAATTGGGCTGTGCTTGAATTTTTGCCTCTTGCTATTTAATGAAATACAATTGTGAAGGGAGATAAATGTAAGTCATGCTTGCACAAGAATGACAGGGAATCTTTGAAAGGAACACAACACTTACCTATGGGGCGTGTTCAGGTAGCAAAATTGTGCTAGCAGCACTAGAAAAAGTGTCCGTTGGATGATTTATTCTCTAGTTAGATGTCTGCAGGACCAGGGAACAACCGAGCTGGTCCCTCAGCCTTTCAGCTGAGCTCTGGGGTCCCAAGCCTGGAGCTGGTGTTGTCCTGGCTCTTCCCCTGGCGCTGCTGGGCCTGGGGACTGGGCTCGCTTGTGCTGTGAGAAGATGTCTGATCTTAAACCTTGGGATGTCACTTTGTCTCCTTAGTACATGGTTTGTCTGTTGTCTCTCCTAGCTGTGAGCTGGTGCACTTTTGCAGCCCATAAGAATATCCCCTGAAAAAAAGCCTTTGTTTGTATAGTTGCAAACATGTGGAAGCAGGACTTCCTCTCTAAAATCCTGCAAATACTTGTGCTGTAGGAAAAAGATGTCTCTTAAAAACTGGAACCACTTCCTATCTGCACAGGCTTTATATCTTTGGAGAGTCCTGGATTTTCGGTGCCTTAATTTATTGCACCTTGAAGCTAGAAAAATACCTGCTTAAATCAGTACTGGAAAGCAGGCCCGCTCGTCTCTGCCAGGCTTGTGGCAAAGCGAGGTGAGAGCAGACCTGGTCTCGGTGCACGTCCGACTCCGTTTCCGACTCGTGCTGCTGCGAAGGTGGGTGGGTTTCTGTCTGGGCTGTTATAAATTACGTGACTTCTGATCCCAGCTTCTGGGGGAATGGAAACACTTGAACAGAAAGACCAAACCGTCTTGCCATGGCGGGGTGTGGCATGCTGAAAAACAAATTATTTATTAATAATAATGGTTTTAAGTCTTAAAAATAAATGTATTCCTTGCTCACTGCATCTGAGGGTGGTTGTGTTACGGTGGTGGTTGCTCGCCTTGCTGGCTGGGCTCTGTCCTCAGGCCTGCCCTCCTGCCAGGGGACAGTCCCCGCGGCGGGAGCGGGCACGATCCGGCTGGGGGTGCGCGCGCTCGCTCCTCGGGTACTGGGGAGCTGCTTTGTGTTGTCGCTTCTTCCAGCGATAGAGCTGATCATGGTTTCTTAATTACTGGTGGACCTGCTGAGTTGACAATAGGACTATTTTATGCTTCCCTAAATCTATTTTGCACATTTCATCTCAATCCAGAGTATTACCCGGAAAAAACCTGTTCAGGGAGGGGTGCAGTCCTTCAGGACCCGTAGGGACGTTGGTCTCCCGGCCCCAGGCTCCAGGCAGGTCTTGGTGCTGCAGGAGGAGGTGGCGGTGCTGCCACCACTCCTGGTCCTCGCCGCGGCCGCTCGTCCTTTGTGGTGAAGCAGGTGGGAGCTGGGACGCGTTAGCGTGCTGGTGCAGGACTTTTTCATCTCAGCCGTGTGGTTTCATGTCCCAGCTCCTGCCTCTGCACCCACCCAGGGACCTGGAATTCATCAGCCAGGGCTGGGGTTGATGTGCAGGTGTTGGGGTCTCCTGGTGTTTGCATTACAGTGGTGTTCACACTAAGAAACGTTCTATAGGTGCAGTCACTGCCAGAAAATCATGCACATAAGCACTGTGGTTTTAGCTCGTTCCTTCCCCGCGGTGTCTGTGCCGCAATTAACTCCTGTTGTCTTGCGGTCGGTCGCTGCAGGGGCTCGGCAGCAGTCTGTCCTCTCGCAAACATCAGTCACCCCACACAGGCAGCTTTGCCAGGGGCAGGGGAGCAGAATGTTGTAAGCGTCAGCTTCTAATGCACTGAAAACATACATGTGAGCTCTTAGGGCTGGCCTGATGTTACTTTCTGGGAGCAGGGAGTACCTGCAGTTTGTAGACAGAGCTGTTCTGATCTGTGCCTCTGAAGAGCCAGTCAGTTCTAGCAAGACCCTAAACTCTCCTCCTCTGAGAGCATCCGTGCCTGCTTGTGACAGACCTGGGAAGTCTCTGGGAAACTAGCTGAGGTCTTGGTATATACACGGATCCAAGAGTACAGTTGCTTTGTGCACAAATGGGAGCTGTAGCTGAAGCTCTGGTGACCTTAGTTTATGGCACAACTGTGCACGGGGCTTTTGTATTCTTCTGAAACCTGCAGGGAATTCCCTGAAGCCGAGTCTTATTTGCAGTTGTCCCTTTTTGCTTAGCATGCATCACTTGCTTGAGAAGCAGAAGGAGTTCCTCCAGCACACCAGAACTCCCTTACGCACCCCAGCCCAAAATCTTTCCGTACAGCGTGTCACTCTTGCTCCGGTGCTGTGGGCTAGCAGCAGTGGTGAAGCTGGGTCAGCTGAAGGCTCGTTGACCTTTTGCTTTTCTAATGCAGATCTGCAACACTAGTGTGGCATCGCACGTTGTCTGGTGTAGCTTGCCTTGGCCACCCCTTCTACCTCACCGCGCCGTTGAAGCAGTGGCTGAGGTGCCGTGGAGCCCCCTCTCGGTGCGACGTGGTGGCACTGGGTGCCATGCTGACCTCTTTGCTTCTGGAAAAGGTCTTTGTCAGCTTGTAGAAGACCCTTTGGCCCAGGTAGGGGTGGCCAGACCTGGCTTGAGAGGTCTCTGGGCTCGTTGCTGAGGAGGCGGTCAGGCCGTTGCTGCCCCAGGAGCGGGGGCTCTGTGTGAAACTTGCTGCTCGCCCTCAAAGGTGCTGTTCTTCTTGGCCAGCAGCATCCGCAGTGGCCGGTTGGTGGCTGGTTCAGCTTGGAGACCCCAGGAGTCAAAATCTTCCTCTCCCCCTCGTGCAGGGAGCCTGCTTCTGTCCCTCGAGCTTGTAGCTGAAGCGGATGCTGTTTTTGGTGGTGGTCCATGGGGCTCGGGTGCCCGGCTGCCTTCAGCCCTGCTCTTCTGGGTGGGCGCTGGGTCGTGCTCTTCTCCAGCTGCAGCCCCGCACCAAAGGCAAAGCGACGCAGCGGGGTCAAACCCGACCTGCGGAGGGGCTCCGTGGGGGAACGTGGGCATTTCAGGCTCTGCCCTTACAGCGATGTGGTTCTGCAACACTGCTGGCTCTGTGCTCCTACCACGGGGCTCCTGTTGTTTGTGCAGGCCAGGGAGCTGCTTTGCAACCCTGCAGAGCATCTTCAGAGGCTTTTTCCATGTGGCTGCTCCATTTTCCTGGGCAGGGAGCAGGAGGAGGGGATGCTGCTGCCCTGTCCTTCTGGAAATGAGCTTGGAGGCAGTAACAGGACTCCGCAGCCTGGTCTTCTGCCACTGACCCCCTGCGCAGCAGGGTTGGAGAGCCAACGCTGTCTGCTGCTGTCCTAGTTCCTGGGGTTGTGGGGACTGTGCAATAATGTAGGGAAAGACACGGCTGTGTTTTGTGTTTGCTTTTGTCCCTCCTCCATTCAGCTGCTCTCAGCGGGGACCTGGTCCTGCTGGGGCTCTGGCTGCTGCGCCGAGCTCCCTACAGGAGCTGAGCAAACCCTGCGTGGATCAGATGAACCCGCTTGGCCCTGAGCAGCCCCGGCATGGCTGTGGTCCCCAGGACCCCAGTTGCTTCCCCAGAGCCGTCCTGTGGCTGGGAGTTTAAGGTACTGAAGTGGGTTTGGATTCGTCTCTTAAATGCTATTACTGAAGTATTTATTGTGTTTAAAACAAACAAAAACTATTGAAGTTCAATAAAGAATAAAATTTTCCAAGCCTTTTAATGGTATTTGTCAATTTTTTTCCCTTTTTTTTTTTTCTTTTTTCCTTCTGCCTCTCTCTCTCCAATTGCTCTTGTGTGAGCAACCCTGCAGCAATGGTTTTCATGCCCACTCCGTGAAAAGCTGTGGGGAAGGGAGCGAGCTGGCCTGGCCGCTGCACGGGGCAGGACTTCAGCAGGCAGCGGTGCCCTGGGTTGACTGGTGACCAGCTGAAACGCTGCCATCCCCAAAGGCTCTGCCATGACCTGTAGGCTTCTCCCCTTTGCTCTGTCGAGTCTGCAGCCAGTGTAGGGGTCATGGTGTACCCTGTTGGCGTGGCTGGGCCCCATGTGGCGGTGCGGGCTTGTGGGCAGCCTGCCGGGAGCTGGTGTACTTGCCAGCTGCTCCTGTGCAATATTGTGGGTCTGGGAAGGCTGTGGATTAACGCTAACAGGGTGGGTATGGCTGTAGCAACAAGCTGAAGCAGCAGGACATGGCTGTGAAAGGTGAAGGGATGGGAGCAGCATGTCCTGCCAGGCTCCTGCAGGGGCAGAGCGCTGTTTCAGGCCTGCAGAGAAAGAGGGGGCATCTCCATCACTCTCCAGCCTCCCCAGGGCAGATATCGGGGCTCCTCAGAGAACAGCGTCTGCTCAGGGCTTTGTCCCCCACTCTCGCCACCCCAGCAGCTCTTTGATGAAGGGCAGCTCTTGCAACAAAGCTGCTCCCCGCAGCAGCGTCTGTCTCTTGGGCATCAGGATCTGGATCTGGCCTTGCTCCAGGCTGCCTGCCCTGCTCTGCTCTGCAACACACGTGCCTGGTCAGCCCTAAGCCCTGCACAAGTGATTAAATCTCTAATGAGCCCTTAACAGTTGGTGCTGTGTTTCCAGGGATGCATGGGGCAGAGCTGTGGCTGCGTGGGGACATGGCCAAGGGGCTGCTGCTGCTGCTCCCGAGGATGCTCTGAGATGCAGGGAGCAGACAGATGCTGTGCCTCCCTGGACAGCCGTTTCCTGCACAGATCATGGCCTGCTTCAACCACGGCTCATCCAACATGGTGCTCACCCTGACTCTGCTCGGGAAAGCGCCCTGGGAGAAGGAGGAGGCTGGGTATCGCTGGAAATGGGGTTTTCCCAGTGCTAACCCGACCGCCCAGATCCTCTTAGCAGAAGCAGACAAGTCAGAACACGGCTCTGCCCCAGCAAAGCTGCTTGAGCTCACAGCGAGCTCTTAGCTGTTGGCTTCAGCACTAATCAGGGTGATCCCCACCTTATCCCTGCGCCAGCACGACCGGAGCCGTGCATGGGACAATAAGCTGCTCTTGGTGCTGTGGGCTCCAGGCTGGAGACCACAGGCACCCCATTTAGCCGGGGGACTGAGGTCAGGAATTAGGGAGAACGTCCTCGTGAGCCCCAGCCCGGCTTTCTGCAGGGGACAAGCAGCGTCACCTACGGTCACCTGGGTTCAGACGGGGCAGACCGAGCTGGGGCAGGGATGTGGCCAGGGACATGGTCCTTGCTCTGGCCCAGCGGCTGCGGCAGAGGAGAGGGGATGCATTCTCCCTTCCAAACGTTCCTTTTTTTGGGGGGGGGGAGCATTGCAGGAGATATCCAACACTTACATGGCTTTAGTGATATAGCAGCAATTTATTATAGTAAGCAGATCGATATCATTAATCCATTATGATGACAAGAGTCACAGTGATTAGTCTACTGCATATCTAAGTTGCTAAATCTTAACATAAATCGGGTGCCTTTAAAGATTAAAGTTTCACTCACCAATAAGCGTACTTAGTAAGGATCACTCAAACTCGAGGCGTAACCCTGAGAGGCGTCCCAGCCCAAGGGGAGATCACAGCCCGCTGCTTCAGCAGGGAGACCTCGTTTGGCCTTCTCTGACTGCTGTATTTATGAGATCCAGTGGTTGGCTCATAGTCAGACATAATCTTACCACATTGTTTTTGACTTCTCGATGTAATTCATTATTTCTCCAGGAGGGGTTTCAATGGATCGCCTGTTCTAGGGCTGTACCCCCTTTCTTTGTGGTCATGGCTGTGAGCACCCCCAGTGCTGTCATTAATGAGCTGCCCAGCTCAGGGAACAGTCACATCGAGGCCTCCTGTGGCTCATAACCTGGGCAAGACTCATGTCGAGTGCAGGAGCTGGGCGTATCCATCACAGGAGGACACCTTGCTTTGTGGCCACCAAATTGCACCAGAGATGAGCTGGACGTTGAGGTCTGAATCACTGCTCTGTGATTCTCCCAGCGCACCCACTTAGGCTCGTGGGTGGTGCAAGGCTAAATGCAGAGGAACGGGCTGGTGGCAGCTTTGGCTGGGGCCAGGGGGTCTCCAGGTAATTGTCACAGGCAAGAAGGCAGAGCTTCTCCTCCAGAAGCTCCTGAAGGATGCAGCAGACGGGCTGAGAGGTGCAGGGTGGGACAGCGCAGCCGGCACGGGCTCTGCCCCACCGCAGACCTACCTGAGCTGCTGAAACCCTCGGGGCACGGCACCAAGCCAGGCTGCCGAGCACACTGGGGGAGCTCAGCTTTGGCCAGGCTGTCAGTGCCCTGCCCCTGCGCTTCCCACTGTGTCTGTCGGCTCGCCTGAACCAGGCGTGTGGTATCACTGCATTTCATGGTGCTCCTTGGGGTGCTGGGGCTTCATCCCCATGCGGGCTCAGCTCTGCTTCCACCTTTGGTGTGATGGGTGAGAGATGGGGGCTGTCGTGATTTCCCCGGGGGAAATCCTTGGGTTTTGGGGTGTGCAGGAGCCTTGGGGCCAAGCTCTGCTCCGCAGGCAGGGCCAGAGCAGCAGGTGGGACACGGGGTGCGGGCAGAGCCCAGGGCTCAGGGGCTGGAGCCCTCCTGGTGCAGGCTGGGGGCAAAGTCTTGAGCAGAGCCCAGGAACCCTGTGGCCTCTTCCCGCACCCTGGGCCATGCTCTTTCCATCCGGGCTAAAGCCTAGGTGTATTTAAATGACACCTTCTCCTTTATCAGCCATCTTGACGGCTTCCTCTAAGAGGATTGTTGTGGTAGGTGTAATATACTTAAGGGATTGTTAATAACAATAGTGTTTTGCAGCACTCTGCGTGTCAGTGGTGCAGGCTGCGAGCCGCAGGAAGCCCAGTTTGGCCGCCCATGGCACAGGAACTGGCCGTGTGGCATGTCCACCCACCTTCGGACTCGCTGGTGTGGGTCCAGGACAGCGGGTCCAAGTGCTTGTAAGAGCGAGGGGCGAGATATCATCCCTAGGAACACTGCGGGCAGTTCTGAGCGATTCCCTCCGTGGGGGATCAACATATGAAGATGGGCATGATCAGAGCATTGTCCTGCTCTGTGCAGAGCTGTTTGCAGCTCTGGGGAGGCAGAAAGAAAATCCTGCATCCTCCTGTCTGGTGAGGGAGGACAGACCTCTCTGATACCTGACATTGCTCCAATAAACACGATCAAGGGCGCACCCCAGAGCCCCGTGCCTGGGGTGCCACATCCTGGGCGATGCGGGCAATGTGCAGGTGCCGGAGAGCGACCGATCTGCAGTGAACTCCTGAACTTGCCCATCCATCAGCATGTTTGGTGCTGCCCTTTTTGCTCCTGCTGCCTCTTGCTGACATCCCCGCGATGCTCAGAGCAGAGCCAGGTCTGTGGCACACGTCTGGGAAGGGCCAGGCAGGGCATTTGCAGGCTGGGGGCAGACGCAGCGCCAGCACCCATTACAGTTCAACTCAGGCAGCACCTGCTCTGGCTGCAAGGAAACCCTTCTGCAGGAGCCATTCACTGTGCAGGCAAGTCAGGAACAGCGTCCTGGGGTGGGAGCTGGGTGAGGCTGGCAAAGAGAGGCTGGGTTTGGGGTCTTCGTGCTCAGCTGGGGCACAGTCCATGTCCTTGGTACAGAACCCCAGTGGCTGTGCCAGGAGGGGCTGCATGCCCCTGGCTGCTGCTGTGCTCAGGGTTTGTGCCTGTGCCTGCCTGTCCTTGAACAACTTGCTCCTTTACTGCACTTTTCCTGCAGCCTGCAGCTGCACCTGCCCTCAGCCCGCGCTGCCGCATCGCTCACGAACATCCATGGTGCAGCGGGTGGTCAGCAACACCGAAGGCAGAACTTGGCTCACAGTGGCAGGCACGACGGCTCCACTGCCTCCAAAATAGTGTGTCTTCTTGCCAAGTCTTACAAATCTCATGGGAACAACCTGCAGCTCAGGGACAAAGGTGCTGGCAATGGCTTCCAAAACAAAGCTGGAGAGCTCATTGCTCCACCAGGCGTCACGGACATCCCATGAGGGGACACTGCACCACCTCTCATCCTTTGTGCCCTTTGCCACTTGCTCTCAGAAACGAGCAAGAGCTTTTTGCTCCCAATTTTGTAAGCATGAGCTACATCAGCAAAGGAGCTGCCACTCTGCACTGCCATTTCTGCAACTCTTCCAGGGACGAGGCTTTGCTCTGAGCAGGAATGAAGGGAGGCAGGGAGCAGTCCCAGCAAGAATCAGTCTCTCTTGCAGAGCTGTGCTTTGCCACAGTTTCATCCCCCTTCAGTGCTTTCCCATGGTGCCTGGCCTTGCGTGGTGCCGCCGACACGGAGGTGCAGAAGGGCAGGAAGCAGCATCAGGCTCCGCGCTGCGTGGGGGTCTGACCGCAGCACCCTCAGGGCATCCCCAAAGCTGCCTAAACGGTCTCAGTACTCCCTTCCCTCCCGCACCTCTTCCCACCTTACCAGACCCGACAAAATGTGGCCCTGGTCCCTGCTGCCCTGCACCGTCTGCTGTGCGGCCATACAGCTGGTACCAGCGTGTGACAGAATTCTGAGGTGCACGACTGTGCCACAAGTGCTGATTCCTCTGGGAAAGACTGTGCTGCCATGTGGCCGCTCTGCTGGCTGCAGCCCCTCAGCGGCCTGCTGGCTGTTTTCCCAAGGCAGGAGCAGGGTTCAGGAGCACCCTTCCATCTGTCAATGCTGCAGGACCAGAGAGACTTCAGGACCCAGCACGCTGGACGAAAGCTAAACCACGAGGGCTGTCACAGCCCCATGCAGGAAGGGCTTTCAGCAGCCACGGGGTACCCTGCCCGTCAGGGTGATGTCTGGCCAGATCAGGAGGCACTTTCCAACAGCAGGGAATCTTGACGTTGTTCTCAGCGTGAAACAGAGTCTCTGGACAGAAGAAATACTGGTCTGGCCCTGGAAAACCCCCGTGGTGACTGGAGAGCACGGACATGGCCGGAGGTGCGGCTGGAGGGCCCCGACGCTGCCTTGCCCAGCGGCCGTGGGAGCAGCGGGAGAACTGGGCAGCCCTTCCCACATGGAGCTGCTCCTGCAGCCAGCAGGGAAGTGCCCCGTGAGCCCGGGGCCAGGCAGAGAGGAGGGGATTTCAGAAGGGCCCTAGGGGCAGCGGTCCCCTGCCCGCCCCGGAGGGCACCGCAGCCAGCGCTGTCACTGCTGGAGCAGGAGGGGTAGCTCAGCCCTAAGGACCGAGGCGTGTGGAAGCGATGTCACCATCGCATCACTGCTGTGGCCCTGTCTGGGTGGGTTTGGGTGTCACTTGGGTATCACTTTTTGTTGGGGGTTAACCCCAGCGGGCAGCTGAGACCCACCCAGCTTCTCGCCCACCCCCCCCAGCAGGACGGGCGAGAGAATCGGAAGGGCAAAATGAGAAAACTCAGGGGTTGATATAAGGAAAGTTTAATTTGTATACAAGGAAAAACAGAAAACAAAATAAAGAAAAAGACGTGATGCAAAACGCAATCCTCCCCACCAGCTGACTGAGGAAAACCAGTACAATCGCCATCCCTTTTCCCATACCATTAACATCATGCTCAGGTCCCACACTATCCAAAACATCCTCCTCAGCCGCCACCAGCCTTCCTGTTCTTCAATATACACACAGGTATCATTCCCTTCGTCTTTGGGCCACCCCACAAAACGTCCTTTGAGTTCGTTTAGTCCAGGACTTTGGGCTCCATCTGTTGCAATGCTGACACCGGACGAGATGTGTGTTGGGCTGCATTGCTGTGTGCCGAAGCCAGCTCAGGTTGGCTCACCGCTGCACTTCCCTGGTTCCTTACGAGATTTGTTCTTCGCTGGTTTGGGCGACTCCTGCTGCAAAGCCGCCCACATACAGCACCCTCCCCTCCCCACTAAGCCGGGCTTGCTTTCTGGCGTAGGGCACCTCTGGGAAGAACAGCAGGCGGAAAGGCAGGAGGAAGGAGTGGAGAGGTGAGCAGCCCCGTCCCAGAGCTGCGCCGGGCTCCGCAGCAGCTCCCAGCCAAGAGATGCCACTGCCACTTGGGTCCCCGTGGCGGCTGCCATGGCTCACTTTCCCTCGGCTTTCTCCCCCAGCAGCCTCCTTCTGACACTCCCAACACATGGAGCAGCCTGCAGAGAGGCTGTCGGCAGAGCCCGTGCCTGCAGGGGGCAGCTCCCTCTGGGAGCCCCTGGCTGGGGAGCCCCACACCCGTGTCCCCCTGCCCCGAGCAGCTGCCCCATTGCCCTGGGGAGGCTCTGGGCAGGTGAGCAGGCTCCGGGAAACAGCCAGGACCAGGGGCAGCCCTGGGCCCCTGAGGAGCTGAGCAAGGGATGGGGTCGGGGCACAAAGGAAGGGGGCACGGCCAGGGGAGGGCCAGTGAGCACCTCTGTGGGGACGGCAGGTCTGCAGGGCAGTGCCCTCTGCGGACACCCACCGCACCCCTTCCCACAG
>VXAA01006161.1:204251-214257 GCA_013399115.1 Anseranas semipalmata | reverse complement strand
GGGGGGGGTTAAGGGCCCCAGCGCCGGGGTGACCTGGCTGCCCCACAGGTGGCTTCGGCAGCACGAGTGCGTGGAGAAGCTCAACATGCACACCATCCTGAGCGCCGCCACCGGCCAGGAGCAGCTCCTCACCGAGCTGCTCGTCACCTACGCCAAGGTGAGCCCTGGGTGTCCAGGGGGGCACCCGGCTCTGCCGAGCCCGGTCCTTGCTCCCCGCCCTCTTCTCTTGGCCCGTTCCTGGTCTGTCAGGAGAGGCACCAGCGAGCACCCCGCTTCTTCTGTGCCTGGCTGCAGGAGCCGGGCTTCTCCCACCTGGGCAATGCGGGTACTCGTGGTTTGCCCCACGCAGGTGCTGTGGTCCCGATACTCCTCCCTGGGTTTCTTCTTTGTCTGTGACAAAATCATGAGCTGCCCGGTCAGGAGGGACGGTGTGTAACGCAGGGCAGCGGGTGGGTGCAGCAGTGATCCCTGTGCCAGGCCCTCAGCTTCCTGCTGGGATCAGCTTTTGGACAACGTCCGATTTTGGAATAAACTGGCGAAGAATCTGCTGGTGAAGATGTTTGGTGGTTTGCCATTGTTGCTTTTTAAAAAACATTAAAAGCCAAGCTGTGGTACTCGTGCCTGTTGGTCTCCGGTTCCTCTCTGGACGCTGTTTTGCACTGGCCCCTTTGGTTGCCTCTGGTCTCTCCCCTGTACCCGGGGTGGCTCAGCCCCAAACAGCCTGGGCTGCGCGGGGACATGTGAGGCCCTGGCTCTGCCCGGTCCCCGGGGACATCTTCCCCTTCACCACCCCAGCAGCGCTCCCTGCCATCTGGTCTCTGAGGCCAGAGGCTCGGAGAAAAGCTGTTGATTTCTGATGCCTCACTCCTTGGGATAACTCCGAAGTCTGTGCAGCTGAACACGGGTGATAAAACTGCAGTTTGTTTTCCACGCGTGGCCTTTGCGTTGGGAAGTAGCAGATCTGCCCGGTCCCTTGCTGCCTGGGCTTTCCCGCTCGTGCACTGCAATGGATGGGTGGTTCTTCGCTTGCTGGGTGCGCAGTATCTGCTGTGAAGGCTCAAAAACCGGTGGTGTAAGAAAGCAAATTGGTGCCGCGTTGCATGCCCCAGGACTGAAACGGCCGTGGGGTGCTGGGCACCAGCCTGGCCCCTCTGCCTCACACCTGTCTGAAAGGCTCCACTCCTGTCCAGGTTCCTGTTCTCATTGGGGAGCTGATCTCAGCAGAGATCTGGAAGCAGAAGGTCTTCCCCGTGCTGTGCCGGCTGGAGGACTTCCACCCGAGAAGCACCTTTCCCATCTACATGGTGGTGAGTGGAGGGGGCAGCGGGGACAGGAGCCGGGTGTGCGATGGGGCAGCCCCGGGCAGGCAGGAGGGGCTGGTGGCAAAGTGCTCAGCCAGTCACCAGTCCTGTGACAGCATCGGTCGTTCGCAGCCATCCTGAGAAACCCGGGTGGGTGCTCAGGTCACCCCTGCCAGCTCTGAAATGCAGTCCTGGAGCTGCATAATGAAATGGCGCCTCAGCTAGGAACAGAAATGGAGGAATCGCCCATTTCCTGAAGCTGCAAGAGAGCTGGGCAAGCAGCAGAATTAGTTCACCAGCCTGGAAACTGGGCAGGCACCACTATATTTAAAAATAAATCTTGCGCTGAAGATCTCAGAGCTGTGATTTTGCCTCTTGGCAGGCTGAGAAGCTGCTGTGGACAGCGGGTTCTGTACCCGTTGGTTAACGGTCCGTGCAGGACTGTATTTTGTCTGGTAAAGTATAACACAGCCTCTGGGATTTTGACAGTCCCTGTTACGTCCTTGCCTTCTCTGCAACGAGGAGCAGCTCTTCAGTGCCTGGAAAACCACATCAGAAGTGCCCCGGATCTGCCTAATCTTACACCCTTCTTCCTGGAGAGGCGCCGAGGAGCCCTTTCAGGGAACGGCTGGACCCTCTTTCCCAGTGGTGTTCCCATCCTGGCTCCTGGGCACCAACGCCCCAGGGGTGTTTGCTCCTCTTTGAGCGCTAGCTTTTCTCTGGTGTTTCTAACCACGGCTTACATGGCTCCATGTTAAAAAACAGAAAAAGTACCTTTTTCTTACGGAGAGCGGCAGTCCCTTGGGCCACTCTTGGCAAGAGAGTGATCTCAGTAACTCGGCTTCCCTGTAGAGGGATGCAGCCCTCGATCTAAGGCAAATCTGCCCCAAAACTTGAAAGTTTTGGCCAGTTCTCAGTCCAGAGCAACATCTTGCTGGGGAAATGTGGTGTCTTCCCTGAACAGCTGTTTGTCTGCAGCGTTGCCTCAGGGCAGTTATCTCATGGTTCCCAGTCTCAGGACAACGCTGTCCATGCTGGCTTTTGGCCACAACTGTATAAGCAGCTTCCTGGGAGAAGAGCCCTGCACCCCATCCCATTGCCTGTGTCCCCAGCGCTGGCAACCGCCCGCTCTGTTATCTCCCTCCTGCTGTTTTCCCCCCGCAGCTGCATCATGAAGCCTCCATCATCAACCTCTTGGAGACGGTGTTTTTTTACAAGGTAAGCGGCGTGTTCAGCTTTCTGTAGCATAAAGGTGGGAAGTCACGGCCGTGGGCTGTGGGGATGGCTCTCTGTGAACCTCTTGTTGTTGCGAAGGAGATCTGCGAGTCGGCAGAGGACAGCATTCTGGATTTAATTGATTACTGCCACCGAAAACTGACCCTGCTTGCAGCTCGAAGCGCCAGCGGACAGGCAGTGACCCAGGAGAAGCTTCATCCCGAGGAGCTGGCCAGCCCGTCGTCCATGCAGGTGAGGAGGAAGTCCTGTAGCTTTCTGGGGACACAAGTGACGGAGGAGGCACAGAAGGGCCTTCTTACAGAGTAAGCCTTGGCCGCAGCACGGCACCTCCTGCCCTTTCCGAGGCAGTCTGGTGTCAGCGATCATCTGCGCCCAGCTCGGACAGGCTGCGTGCTCCTCCCTCCACCCCACAGCTGCGCTTCCTCCCTGTCTCGTGACAGTGCCAGCCTGAGGCTGCCTGCAGGACAGATTTTGAGCTGGTGGTCTGAGTTGGGGCGGGGGGGCTGGAGAATTGATAATTAGGCAAAGTAATCAGTGCAGGCGTTTTGGCCATTTGCTGTCGCTCTTGCAAGCTGTGTGGTTACATCTCCATGGAGCTTGTGAAACCACCTTATCTCAGGCTGCTACTGGAGCCAGCCAGGGTTTACCATGAGAGCGATCCCTCTGTAAACCTATGTATGATATGACCAGGAATTGCCCGAATGCGTTTCCCTCCAGCTTCCTCAGCTCTCTGAGAAATATCTCCTCTCCTTCCTGGTGCAGCAAGCCCAGGGCTGTTCCCAGCTGGGTGTTTCAGGGTGGCTGTGCACACCTTTCTGCTGTGGGAGCTTTTTTTGCTTCTGGGACTTTGCTTCTCAGCGCCTAAGATTTTCTCCTTCAACTGTGCAGATCACGAGGAGCGTCTGGAGAAATGGAGTTAAAGCGAGAGCCTGCAAACTTGGCAGTACCTCCCCTCTGCGTCCATCCTTTGGCTTGCTGCCCAAGCACGTGCTCCTCGTCCAGAAAAGGGAAGGAAGTGGAGGGCTCCTGAGCACAATAGGGATGTTTTCCAGGAAACGCTTTCGCAGCTTGGGCCAGGGGGGGCAAGGGGTCTCAGTTTGTGCTTTGACACAACTCAAGGAAAAACGATCCCGCCTGGCTACTAGGGTTCTAAAAAGCGCTCGCCTCCCAAGGAGCCCGGCTTCCTCCGATTCATCCCAGCCTCTCCTGACTCTACATACAATAACCCCGTACTAAAAAGCAGTTCCTGCCCTCTCCTGCATTGCGGAGCCTGTTGTCCTTTACGGCTGCGTGCCGTGGTGACCCTGGGTCAGTCCGCTCTGCTGGCACCCAGAAGCACGGATAGTCCCTGCGTCACGGTAGCAGGGATGAGGTCCGGCTATCAGCGGGAGCTGTGGGGAAGCGGGGCTCCTGCGGGCAGCCTCACGAGCTCTACCGCCTCACTGGGGGAGTTTGGAGAGGGGAGGTGGTGACCTGTGCGAGGGGGAGAGCCCAAAAGGCTTTCTTGGAAGTGTGTGGGGCACCGGCATGGGGAGAGCAGGGAGGAGTCCTCTCACCGCAGGAATTTGGAAGGAAACTGTTGCGGTAGCGCTTCAGAGGAATGCAAGTGGTGTAAGATGGGAGCTGCTGAGGTCAGTGCTCTGCACGCGAAGCCGTGAGCTGATGAGCATCTGGGACGGGAGAGGAGAAGGAGTTGGCACCTCTCAGCCTCGACGTTGCAATGGTCTCAAAAGAGGCTGACTCAGGGGATGTTCAGGCTGCTAGCCTGGGCGCGTGGAGGATGGACGTGGTGTCCGCGCTGACTGGAGGCCGCGTGGCGTAGCTGCGGGCTGGGATAGCCGCAGGGAGGTATTCTAGCTGGCCTAAGCGAGCTGGAGGGGAGAGGCAGACCTGGAAGAGGGTCAGATCAGGACTGCTGCTGCGCCTGGGCCAAGTTTCTCCCCCTCCTCCTCCTGGTGATGCAGCTCCCCTCTCCCGCAGCCTCACGTGTCTCTGCCGGGCCACGAGGTGATGCCAGAGGGGGAGAGAGGAGCAGTCTGGGGCTGGCATCTTCCGGGGGTGTCCCCGTGCCATGGCACTCCTGCCACCACCGGTACCCACCTCTGAGGGGTGGGGAGATGAGGGACGAGCTGCAGCGGGCTGCAAGCACTCCTGTCCCTGCCCTGGCAAACAGGCAGCGCTGCCGCGGTCCAGATGAGAACCAGAGTTTGTTTCACAGCGTTTTGGTTTCCTCCCCAGTCCGTGGTTGCTGATGTGCAGCCAACAAGCTGCTTCCTCATAGCTCCTGGGAAATGGGGCCTGAAATCTTGAGTCTGTGCTTGCCCCTCCACAGGAGCTGCAGAAGCAGGCGGAGATGATGGAGTTTGAGATTTCCCTGAAAGCCCTCTCCGTGCTGCGGTTCATCACTGACCAGGTGGACAGGTAGGTGCCCAGGAGCAGCAGTTACGTGCCCTGAATGGTCATGTTTGAGGTTCCTGCGGGTTTGCAGCCCTGCGCTGGGCCTGGACCCCCTTCAGCAGCTGGCTGCATCAGCGGTGGCAGTGGCACTACGCCCCGGGAGGCGAATACAGCAGCACCCCGCCCTGCTCTGCGGTACTTGTGGGAGCTGGAGCTGCTCTGACTGTCGTTGTTTTTCTCCTGCCTCTCCCAGTTGCCTCGGGGAGCATTTGTATCTGTTCTGGCATTTGTTTGAGCGCACCATTTCACCCTTTCTGTTACATCTCCAGTTTGCCCCTGAGCGCGCTGACACGGATGCTGAACACCCACAACCTGCCCTGCCTCCTCGTCGAGCTGGTGGAGCATTGCCCGTGGAGCTGCCGCGAAGCAGGTACAGATCGTGCTCTGTGGTGTCTTGCTGAGACCTGCATCTGCTGACGGGTCTTCTGCAGGAGCCCTCGCAGCCCTGCACCTCTGCAACCTGCCATGTCCCCCCGCCGCCCCCCAGCTTCCTCGCTGCGTCCCGCTGAGCAGCTGTGCAGTGGGGGGCACAGCCTGCGGGAAACGGCGCTCCCCGCTGCAGACCTGCGAGGGGAATGTGCCTCACCAGGGGTTCACAGCGCAGGCAAGGGAGGAAGAGATTCTGGGAAGCACGTGGCTCCATGCCTGCTGAGAGGAGCCCAGCTGGATGTGGGAGCTTTCCTTCTTCCTCCGGCCAGGAAATGCATCCCTTCTCTCCGCCTGCGTGCTCGGGGCGTCAGAGGGGCTTTGATCCAGGGCCCCAAGGGAGGGACTCGAAAGAAACCAGAGTGCAAAGGCATTTCCAGGCTGTGCAGATGCAGGGCTACATCCTCCTCCATCCCCCAGAGCAGCACAGTAGCTTGTTTTCTCACTTCTGTTATGGTCGTGCTACTTCTGGCTTTCACTGACAGAAGAACCTCGGGAAGAGCGGGTCCTGGCCATGCTGATATCCCCAAACATGCCTCTGCAGCCACTCTGCTGCTGTGGCATGGGCTCCCCCACCATCTACTAGTGTTCTTCAGTGATATCACAGAGATCTTTTAGTTCCTGCCTCAAGACATGTTTAAGACATGTTCTTCATACTTTTCATGCTCTCTAGTATATTGTCTCTGTACCAAGAAGGCTGCTATGCTGAGCAAAGGGGTGGGGAAACTGAGGCAGGAAGAAACAGAAGGGCTTGCCTGAGCCAGAGTGAGGAGGTGAGCATAGGGCAGCACCCCACCTCCGAGCTGTCTTTCCCGAGGCAGCTCCGTCTCTCCCTGGAGCCCCATGTTCTTCTGTCCCTCAGGCAAGCTCAAGAAGTTTGAGAACGGTGCGTGGCATGTGGTGCCCCCTGAAGACCAGGTGAAGATGACCAAACTCGACGGGCAGGTGTGGCTTGCCCTCCTCAACCTTCTGCTCAGCCCCGAATGCCAGCGCAAATACCACTTTGATGGCTTCAACAAGAGCCAGCTCCTCAAGGTAGGCTATCCAGGGGCTGGTGATGTGAGAGCAGCCTGGCCTGACACCGTGCCAACACCGGCGAGGGTTGGTGCACCGCTTGGGACCCCCATGAGTTGCTCTGCCGGTGCCCCATAAATCCCTGCTCGTGCCGTGCTGTTTCCCCAGCACACATCCAGAGCCCTCTTGCTCCTCAGGCCCCGTAACCGGGATCTGGCTCCCTTGTCCTGACCTCTCCCACTTCACTCTTCTCTTCCCCCACGCGGCCGCAGCTCCGTGCGTTCCTGACAGACGTCCTCCTGGACCAGCTGCCCAACCTGGTGGAGATGCAGAGATTTCTGAGCCACCTCGCGGTGACAGAGCCGGCTCCCCCAAAGAAGGATCTCGTGCTGGAGCAGGTATCTGGTGACTCTTCCTCCATCTCTCCAGCTGCTCCGCTTTGAGCCTGGTCGCTCCCTACCCCTTTTTCCTCCCGCCAAACTCAGCTCTGGAGAGGTGGTGCCACAGAAGAGCAGCCAAGCACCCGTTTCACTGTGACACCCCTACTGCCGGCTCAGTTGGCTCCCACTTTATCCACAGACTTCTCCTGCCCTTCCTCTCTGCTACAGCTCTGGCTGAGCAGTCACTCCTAATGGCATAAATGCTGGTTTATAAACAGCTATTGAGATTGCACTGAATCTTTGGGGTGGTGGCTGCATGGGGCAGAGACAACCACTGGCTCATTTTGACAAGCAACTCTTTGTTTAACACTTATTGTTGTTTTCCTGCTGGATTCTGGACTTCCCTAGGAAGAGCCCCTTCTACAGCCCTGGCCAAGGGCTGCTTGGCACGCTGCATACAGAAAAACGCCAAGGCAGTGGTCTGAGGACAGAGGCTGGAGTCAAACTGATCCCCTGCTGGTGCTTGGGGCTCGGGAGATGGGCCCTGAGGGTTTTCAAACATCACAGGGTCCTTGGGTTTTCTAGTTTGGGCAGTGGTAACTCCTGGAGAAAAGCGTTTCTAATGCCTTCTCACGAGCTGAGGGGGAGAAACTGTGTGTGTAAAGAGGAGGACAGATCTCTAAAGCATCTCTGTGCACCCCAGCTTGACTGCCACTATGTCAGTGGGGCAGAGACAGGCATTTGTCACGCTGGGGACCTCATCCAGCTCTTGTCCAGGCTGCTGCCCTTCACCATAGCTCTGCTTTTGGGCTTGCGTTGCTCCTGCCTCCGCCAAGGGCAGGCAGGGGGAGCCAGCTGGAAGCACACGCATGGGCTCCACGCTCTGCCCAGCAAGCAGTGAACTCACTCCCTGTCACCGAGCCAAGCTGAGAAAAGTCTTTTCCATTCGGTTTCTCACAGAGCAGCCTCCTCCCCTTCCAGGCCTGGCTATTTTTACTTGGCTGGAGATGCCAGCACTGTTTGAAGCAGCATCCTCCTCTCCATGCGCCGCTCTTGGCTGGCGCTTTCCCTTTTGCACCGACCAGCCCTTCCCCTGGTGTTAGCATTCGGGGAAGTGACGAGTGGAAAAATCTGCTCAGGCAAACGGCTCCGGAGCGCTGGGTTCACGCCGCTGCCGGAGCCCCGGCTGGCGCAGCGCTCAGATCACGGGGCTCTGTTTGGGAGCCGGGGCCTCGCGGCTGAGCTCCTGCTCCCAAACAGATCCCGAAGGTTTTGCCCGTTTCACCTAACGCTCGCCACCACCGTTGGGAAAATGGATCCGTCCCCTCCGTGTACCCAAAAGCACGCCCTGTGCCTGCACCTCTGCGTGCGCTGCCTCTGCTCACCCTCCGCTCCTTGTCCTCTGGGCCAGCTGCCCCCCTGTCCCCCGACTGTCCCCGTGCTGCAGCCTGCTCGGTCTGGCTGCCACCCTCCTGCTCTGCCTCTCCCGCCAGGTGCCCGTCATCTGGGACCACATCCTCAAGAAAAACGCAGGCAAGTGGGAGGCCATCGCCAAGCACCAGGTGAAGTGCGCCTTCAGCCCCACCGAGGAGGAGCTGAAGCTCCAGGCATGCAGGTGAGGCCCTGGTCCGTGCCCAGTGTAACCAGTGTCCCAGTTAGCAGGGGCTGGAGCCGCGACAGCTCGCTGCTTGTCACCCGTTCCCCGCGAGCAGCCTGTCTGCTTTCTGTCCCGCTGCAGGTGGGCGCAGACGTACAGCCTGGATATGCTGGAGGCTCTCACCCCCGACAAGCCCCGATGCCGCGTGTGCGGCACGGAGGCGGCCAAGCGGTGCTCTCGCTGCCGGAACGAGTGGTACTGCACGCGGTAAGGGAGCCCGGAGCCCCCTGGTGCCCCCTCTCTGAGCCTTATGGAGGGGCGGAGATGCTGGTGGTGCTGTGCTACCGCTGCGAGGGGCTCAGCTGCTGGTCGGGGTGTCCCAGCAGCACCGGGGGCTGTTGGTGGCACCGGTCGGCTCACGGGGACGGGGTGCATCCCCGCTCGGTTTGGCAGAGCGGGCGCAGCCCTGAGCCACGGCTTCCCCTCGGCAGGGCGTGCCAGGTCCAGCACTGGCAGAAGCACCGGACAGCCTGCAACCTGCTGGCCCAGGCGCCGGGGACAGCGGGCACCCCGTGAGCGGAGCAGGGTCCGGCCCCCAGCCTGCAGAGAGGAGAAGCCCCTCGGTGCCGCAGGGCTGGGCTCACAGCGGCACCTTCTCCTCGCCTGCCTCTCCGAGCCCCCGGCAGCCTCATGGGGCTCAGCCTCCCTCTCCCCACCGATAACCACCACCACTCCTTCTGCACCCCACCGGGGCTCGGCTCCCCCTCTTTTCTCCTTGCTGAAGACAATAAACCACTTCCTCTCCTCTCTCGCACCCAGGGAGAGGTTTGTGCATTAATTTTTTACTCCGTTCAACAACAGGAATCCTAGAAAACCTGAAAAAGAGCCGATAACGTTGTGGTTACCAAAACAGTCAAGCCCACCCCAGCCAAGGCGTGGGCTCGTCCCTGCGGTGAGCCCGCCGAGGGAGCGGGGCAAGAAGGCCTCCATGCCGCCTCTTGTCGTTAGAGCAGCAGGGGCGGGAGGCAGAGGATGTGGTTAACACGGGGACCCGATCGAGCAGGCGAGTTTCTGGGGTGTTCGTCATCTGCCATCTCACAGGCCCCATAGAAGATGCTCCCTCTCTGTTTTCCATTGAGGTGACATTAGCACCGAGGGCTTGGCCCCGGGGTGCTGTGTGGCCCCAGGGTCCCCGGGGGGGGATCCCAGCGCTGTCACTGGTGTTAGTGGGGCCAAGCTGCTCCCCTGGCCGCAGCCCCTTGGCCCGCAGGGTGGGAGCTCGGCTTGGCTTCCCCAGGGCTCTGCCGTGGCCTTGGAGCCGCAGGGAAAAGGGTGGCGGAGGTGGCAGTGCCGGCCCTGTCCCCGCTTGCGACTGATCCGTGCCCTGGCTGCTGCCGGGACCCGGTTGGGAGCTCGGGGCCGTTCGCAGCCGGCCAGGCCCCGCGGTGCTCGCCTGTCAGGGGGCAGCGGGGTGAGGACACGGCCCCGGGCCGACCGCGCCGGCTTCGGGGCGGCTCCGCCGGCCCCCGGCCCACCCCGCGGGGAAACTGAGGCACGGAGCGGGGCTGCCCCCGGCCCCGGGGCTGCAGGGAACG
>VXAA01006161.1:174932-189347 GCA_013399115.1 Anseranas semipalmata | reverse complement strand
ACGCCACGCGTGTCCCCGGCCACGCTCTCCATCTCCTGTCCCAT
Source organism: Anseranas semipalmata (assembly GCA_013399115.1). NCBI lineage: Eukaryota > Metazoa > Chordata > Aves > Anseriformes > Anseranatidae > Anseranas > Anseranas semipalmata. Next base: position 189,303 of record VXAA01006161.1, on the reverse strand, counting down.
CTCCCGCACGGTGCTGCGTGCTTCCTCCAGCAGTGCCCCCTCCAGCCATCCCATGCCTGCTGCCCCACGACCCCCTCCCCGTGACCTTGCCCCCCCCTCCTGTGTCTGTTTGTCTTTCCAGCCCCGTCCCCCTGCAGTCACTCATTAACCCGGGCTGGGACGCCACCGTCCCCACGCCGGGGCCACTGTGCCAGGCTCCGGCTGCCGATAACTTTGGGGACTTCCTGCGGGGAGGTGGCACTGGCAGGGGGGGACAAGGGTTAAAGCCACCCCCAGCTCCAGCTGGAGATACAAGTGCTGCGGCCACTGGGTCCCAGCCACGCCTGGCTGTCCCCAAGCAGGTCCGGGTCCCCGCTGGCACCATGGCACCTGGGTGGCACTGCTGGGCCCTCCTGCTGCTCCTGCCCTCCCCGGCCCGCGCCGCAGGACCTGGCCCCGTCCTCGTTGACCGCCCCTTCGTCACCATCTGGAACGTCCCCACCGAGCCCTGCGCCCAGAAGTACAACGTCACCCTGGCCCTGGGGGTCTTCGACGTCTTGGCCAACACGCAGGAGGCCTTCACGGGGCAGGACGTCACCCTTTTCTACAGCCGGCGCCTGGGGCTCTTCCCCTACTACACGGCGCAGGGGGTGCCGGTGGAGGGGGGGCTGCCCCAGAACGCCAGCCTGCCCGCCCACCTCCGCCAGGCTGCCCGCGACGTCGAGGCTGCCCTGCCCAGCGCCGCGTACGGCGGGCTGGCCGTCATCGACTGGGAGAGCTGGCGCCCGCTCTGGGCCCGCGACTGGGGCTCCATGGACATCTACCGGCAGAAGTCGGAGGAGCTGGTGCGGCAGCAGCACCCGCTGTGGCCCTCCAGCCAGGTGAAGGCGGTGGCCCAGCAGCAGTTCGAGGAGAGCGCCCGCGACTTCATGGAGCAGACACTGCAGCTGGGCGAGCAGCTGCGGCCCGGCGGCTACTGGGGCTTCTACGGCTTCCCCGACTGCTACAACAACAACTTCAGCAGCCCGCTCTACAACGGCACCTGCCCGGCGGTGGAGCGCCAGAGGAACCAGGAGCTGGCGTGGCTCTGGAAGAGCAGCCGGGCGCTGTACCCCAGCATCTACCTGCCCCTGCAGCTCAAGGGCACCAACAAGGTGCTCAGCTACGTCCGCAACCGCGTGGCCGAGGCTTTTGCCGTCCAGAACGGCGTCCTCGACACCGCCATCCCCGTCCTGCCCTACGCCCAGGTCGCCTTTGACGACACCATCGACTTCCTCTCCGAGGTGAGGCTGGCGGGGCCGGAGGGCATCTCCGGGGGTTCTGGTGCTGTGCCGGGACAAGGTGGCCAATGGGTCGGCACCGGGTGGATTTTGGGCCCTGCCACGCTTGGTGCGTGGGGTGGGCGCTGTGTCCGGGTGACCTCCCCTCTCCCCTCTCCCCTCGGGCACAGGAGGACCTGGTGAACACCATCGGGGAGAGCGCGGCTCAGGGCGCCGCGGGCATCGTCCTCTGGGGAAGCTCCAGCTCCAGCACCTCCAAGGTGAGCTGGGCGGGTGGGGGGCTGCGGGACCCCCTCCACACTGCTGCCACGATGGGGCCATGACGCCGCCTCCCCCTGCAGGAGAAGTGCCTGAAGCTGAAGGACTACGTGGACGGGCCCCTGGGCCGCTACATCGTCAACGTGACGGCCAGCGCCCAGCTGTGCAGCCAGAGCCTGTGCTCCGGGCACGGCCGCTGCGTGCGCAAGGAGCCCGAGCAGGGCTTCCTGCACCTCGACCCCGTCCGCTTCGCCATCGACCTGCAAGCCGCGCAGCCCCACCCCGTGCTGCACAGCCTGACCGCCGAGGCTGACGCATCCCCGCTGGCCGAAGGCTTCAGCTGCCAGTGCTACAGCGGCTGGCAGGGAGAGCGCTGCGACACCCAGCGCTCCTCCGGGTGAGCCGTGCCCGGGTCCCCCCCACCCCCTGCTGGGGACACCAAGATGGGAAGGGGGACACCGTCCCGCACCCGGGTGGGAAGCAAAGCCCAGGCTGGTAATAAAACTGCTCCACGTAACTCACGGTCGCTACGTCCTTCCGCTGCGGCTCCGGCAGCTGGTGGTGGCAGGGGTGAGGGTGGTGGGGGTGACACCCAGGTCCGCCAGTGGCACCCCGCTGCGCCTCAGGATGCTGCAGAGGGTCTGGCATCGGGACACAGGGTCTGGCAGAGTCCCCTCTGGTGCCCCACAGCAGGCTCAGCACGCCGCTCCCGTCCCCTCTCTGCCGTATCACCCAGCACCCCAATGTCCCCAGTGCCCCGGGGAGGTGCTGGGGCTTGGTGGCAGCTGCTGCTTCTGTCCAGCTGCTGCAGGAGGTCCTGTGGCAGCGGCAGGGAGCAGTCCCTAAGCACATGTGCAGCAACCTATACACTTGTGCAGCAACCTATACACTTGTGAAGCTCCTATAAGCTGCAGATACCTTTACGTATACGCGGCCCCTATACACATGTGCAGTAACCTACACACATGCAGAAAGATACACAGCCCCTATACCAACGTACAGCCTTTTAACCGTGTTCTCCCCTCTATCCATGCACATCCCCTACACCCATATACATCCCCTATACCCATGCACAATCCCTACACCCTTGCACAGCCCCTATAGCCATGCACATCCCCCATACCCATGCCCAGCCACTATAACCATACACATCCCCTATACTCACGTTCATCCCCCATACCCATGCACAGCTGCTGTCTCCCAGCCCGTCCCTTGCAGCACTGAACACAAAGCCAGTGGATTTGCTCCCTGCCTCTCTGGCCACTCTGTGATGTCACCGCGATGATGTATGGTGACGTCAGAGCATCGGAACCCCCAGCCGGTGCCAGCTGGGCCCTGCTTCTTCCCTGGGCAAGCTGCCGGGGTCATCATTCTCCACGGCTTTGTCTTCTGCATGGGGCGGTGCTCTGGCACCTGTGCAAGACAACACGGATTGCCCAGGCAGGCCCCGTGGCCGTGGGACCGCGGCAGTGTGTCACCTGTCCTCGGAGGACAGCGCTGGCGAAGCCGCTCACATTGCCTCAGCGACGGAGGAGATGGGGATGGCAAGAAATGTTCTGATCTGAGCTGCTGCTTCAACTCCTTCCATGGGACAATCCACCAGGCGGGTTATTGCTTAGCAGAAGGGTTTTGTAATGCTGCCATTGGGCTGAGCTTTGGGTTAAATCTGACCTGTAGTCTGTCTCAACACACACATTTGTCTTTTGCAGTTGAAAGCCTTAGTTCTGCCACCTTTGTGTCTTGACCTGAGAGATTAGGCACCCAGTCAACACCTCGAAGTCCAGTAGTGAGGTGTTTGATAGTCTAGTGGTCTGTAAATAAAGTGTTTGAATGACAGACATTTCCCAGTTGTCCTGTCCATTTTTTTCCAGTGCTCCAGGTGCAGCCTCACCAGCACTGAGCAGAAGGGATCACCTTCATCTGCTGGAACACTCCTAATGCAGCCCAGGACACCGTTGGCCACCTTTGCCATAAGGACACATTGCAGGCTTATGCTCACCCTGGTGTCCGCAGGACCCCCAGGTCCTCTCCTGCCAGGTTGCTTCCCAGCTGGCTGTTCCCCAGCGTGTCCTGGGGCCTGGGGTTGCTCCTCTCCAGGGGCGCCGCTCGGCACTTCCCTTGTGGAGCTGCAGGAGGCTCCTGGCAGCCCGTCTCCAGCCTGCCCAGGTCCCTCTGGATGCCAGCAGCACCCTCTGGTGCCACAGCTGCCCTGGGTGGCCCTGCTGGAGCAGGGCTGAGCTCCTGGTGAGCTCCTGCTCTCCTGGCCAGGCTCTGCAGAATGCCTGCGTCTGCAGAGAGCAGAGCTGGCACTCCCGAGTGGCCATGAGGGAAAGCATCCTCAGCACAGGCATCCTGCACAGCCTTTGGGTGTGCGTTGCTGGGACTCCCACCTGGGTTTTGCGGGGTGAACCATTGGCAGGGAGGGTAGAGCAGCCGGTTCTGCCTTGTCTTTGGGGGCTGAAATACAAACGGAGCCTGAGATTGCACTGGAAAAACTGGACAGGACAACTGGGAAAGGTTTATTATTCAAACAGTTTATTTACAGAACTAGTAGACTATTAAACTACTAACTATTAGACTACCAAGTGTTAACTGGGTGCCTAATCTCTCTATCTAGTCTATCTATCTTCTATAAACTATTACACTACTAAATAGCCACCTTGCTATGAACCACCTGTCTCACCATTAACTAACTCACAATTAACTAACGCACTTGCCATTAACCACCCATCAGCCCGTGCCCCTGGTGCTGCTCTGCCCCTGTCCCTGCAGACCCGTGCTGGGTGCCAGCTGTCGCCTGCCGCTGCCCCGCTGGGGCCACGGGCGCAGTGGGGCAGCGCGGGGCCAGAGGCTGTCACTTGTCCCTGCCGGCTGCTGCAGCAGGGCCTGGCAGGGTGGCAGCGGCTGTGCGTGAGGCTGGGCGGGCAGCGCCGGCTCCAGGGGCGGCTTTGGCACGGTGCTTGGGGACCGGGGACCCCGCGGGTGCCGCCATCCACGCGTCCTCCTCTGGAGCTGCTGCCAGCGGGTCCTTGTCCTGCCCAGCAGCCGCTCCGCACGCAGGCCGGGCACCTGGGCTGCTGCTGGGGGGGCTTTTGTCCAGCTCTGCCTGCAGGGCAGGGGCAGCTGGCACTCTCCTCTTCAGCCCAGCTCTCGGCTTGACCTTCTGCAGCAGGTGGGCAGCATCTCTCTGGAAGCTGGGGTTATGGTAGAAGGGTAACTAAAAAAGTACCAGGGAGAAGAGTCAGTTGCCACCAGGTCAAGACACAAAGGTGACAGAGCTAAGGCCTTCAACTGCAAAAGACAAATGTGTGTGTTAAGGCAGACTATGGATCAGTTTTAAGCCAAAGCTCAGCCCAATGGCAGCATTACAAAACCCGTCTGCTAAGTAATAACCCGCCTGGTGGATTTTCCCATGGAAGGATTTGAAGAAGAAGCTCAGAAGATCAGCACCTGGGATGGGTGGGCAGAGCTGTGGTGGGTGCTGGGGCTGGGCAAGGAGGGCCCTGGAGCTTCCTGAGCACCCCCACGGGACTGGGGTACAGGGGCTGTGTGTGGGCAGGGGGGATGTGTACAGATACAGGGGCTGTGCAAGGGTATAGGAGCTGTGCTTTTTGTGGCGGCACGCTGGAGGGAAGGGATGGCATCCAGAGGGATGGACAGGCTCGAGAGGTGGGCCTGTGCGAACCTCATGGAGTTCAACAAGGCCAAGGGCAAGGTGCTGCACATGGGCCGGGGCAATCCCAGGCACAAACACAGGCTGGGTGATGAGTGGATTGGGAGCAGCCCTGAGGAGAAGGACCTGGGGGTGTTGGCTGACGAGAAGCTCGACATGAGCAGTGTTTCTCAGCCCAGAAAGCCAGCCGTGTCCTGGGCTGCCTCCAAAGCAGCGTGGCCAGCAGGGTGAGGGAAGGGATTCTCCCCCTCTGCTCTGCTCTCGTGAGCCCCCCCCAAAAAACGACCCCTGGGCATTTTGACTGCGGATCTGAGGAGTCAATAAATTGGTATTTGAATGCTAGGAAGAGAACTAATGCAATGCTCTGCTTTTGATGTGGCATAGAATTATAAAGCAATGCAGGATGACAACTGTTTCTTAAAAGCAAATACAAAGAAGGAAGGAAAACTGCTGGGCAGGGACTGGACATCTCTGTTCTCTCCTGGGGCCAGGCAGCAGCTCATGCCTTCCACTGTGGTGATGCACTATGGAAGCAGCATCTCCAGCTCAGGGAGTCCTTCTCCTCTTATCTCCTGCTCTAAAGCAGCTGTGGTTCCGTGATGTCCATTCCTTGTCCTTACAAACCACTCTTAAGGGGCAGCATTTCTATATTTTTCAACTTCTGAGTTCAAAACCCACTGAAATACTTTGTTTGGAAGATTTTTAAATAGGTTAGAGATTTCAGTTTATAAGTCTTTCAAGTGCAGAGATAAAAGCTTGTCTGTGGATGACAGGCATCATTTTGGCAAAGAAACACCACGGACACAGAAACATTTCCAAACATCCCCTTACAGAATGCTCTCTCCAGAGCACAAGTGGCTTTCAAAAAGCAGTTAGTAACACCAATGTCCTGTCTGCAATAATGGGGCTGTGAGTACCCCCCAGTCTGTGTGTGTACCCCAATAACAACCACCATTTGATTCCTGCAGAGATAGTGTAGGTATCTGACCTGTTCACTTCTTCTTCTTACATTGAATAAGAATCAGACAAGGTAACAACGGAGATGTGATTAGACCCTTAGGTTTCCCATGTCTTCAGAAACATGTACCAGCTTATTTCCAAGCTCTTTGCCAACTAGCTGACTACGAAAAACTTAGTCATATTTGGATTCTGGCCCAGAATGAATTGTCTAATCTAATTCTTACAGCCAGAGCTTGAAAAATGTTGGGTGTAAATGCTGGAAACAATATTATCTTAGTATTTGTTGTATGCAGAATGTGATTCAACTTAATGAATGCTCAAATGCGTTCCTCCCAAGCTACTGAGAATCTGATATTTGCTATGTATTAAATGATTAAACTGGAAGCAAAGTTCACCTTTCTATTCCCAGAAGGAAAATGACTGTGATTTCCAAGGCCTCTTTTCGCCTAGAAGGTGTCACAGCTTGGAGCTTCTTGTCATTCGATATGCTTCAAGTGGCTTCTGAGTACCCGCTGTGGTGTTAGGGGCTGGTCTGGGGCTTCCTGCAGGCACGGAAGTTTAGGCTCACTCGATCCACTGCCTGAGCGTAGCACTGAAACGGGCGTCAGGAATGAGACGCTGCCTCTCAAGTTGCAGAAGTGTCTAACGCTGTCGGGAGCCGCGTGAGCACTGCGATAACCCTGCCTCCAGGTGCTGGCTTATGGCTTGTCTTAAGTAAAAGCCAGGCTGGAAAGGTGGACGAGCTCTTTTTCTTGGTGTTGAAATAATGTAAGCTTGGGCACCAACACAGTTTGTCACCTTCAAATAATAGTTTTCAGTGCGTTGAAAAGGATTTGTTTTATTCCTCCTGCTTATGGTAGCTATTCCTCAGTCCTTGCCCCTTACAGGATATCTAAAGACACCCAAGACACTGCATGTCATGCCATCAGCTCCTGACCCCGAGGAGCAGACGCAAGCAAGACACCGTACACAAACAACTTAGAAGCACTGAACATCTGCTGGGTTGCTGCTTTTTTTTTTTAGGTCTGAAAAGCGTGCTACGCCTTGCAGACGTGCAGCGCTCTGCAGACCCATCTGCAGCGCTGGAGCGAGCCCGCGCTGGCGGGAGCGTGCTGGAGCGGAGCCGGGGCAGGAGGTGCCAGCAGCCAGCCGAGAGCGGCCCCGGGCGCCCGCGTGCTTCGCCTCGCTGCCTGCCGCCGCCCGGGTGGGGAACGCTCACCCCGCCGGCACCCGCCTCCTGTTTTCTGTGCTCGGGATGGCTGAGCAAATCTGCAGCGCCCAGAGCAGCGCTGCTTCAAGAAGTAAGGGCAGCCACCTAAATCTGTCCTTACAGAGCCTTGTTTTTCATTTCAGCAAGTAAGTACTTTCTGTCTGAGTAACTTAAGCCACATGTTGTCTCCAAAAGAGAATCTGTCTTAAGCACTTAGGATGGTTGACTGTCCCAAACAGTGAAAACTGAATTGCTGATTGCTCTGAAACTAGGAAGCTTATTGTAGGACTGAGAACAAAGATGTTAATGGTCAGAAGCCTTTAGATAGTTCAATATGACTACGACATAAAGTAGTTTAGCTGAATGGCAAGGTGTAGGTTGAATAACATGTAGATTGCATAAAAGAGAAAGAAGAAAGCCCTCCCCCCAAAACCACAGGCTTTTCAGACACAAGTTGGAAGTCAGAGGCCTGTTAATTAGATAATAATGATTTCTCCTCTACCTTGTTCCCTGACTAAAAACATCAACATCAGTTCAGACAGAGAAATTTCCCATGTTGTTAAACATCGGTGTGCTCAGACACTAAGACACCGTTTACAATTTTGTCGTTGAGTTACCAGCCCGCACGTACGGTTAGCCACCCCAGAAGGTGAGCAGCGAGCGTTCTGAGGTCTCATGAGCTGTTCCAGTCCCCCGGCAGCCACCACTTGCCATTGCATTTCACATCACACAAAGCTTCGGGCGGGAGTCATAAGACCACGCTGGGACCGGGTTCCGTCAGACCGCTCCCCTGCAGCCGGGTGCCGAGCTGCCGCTTGTCCTGTGGCAGTTGGATGCGTGGAGCTGCCATGAGCACAAAGCTCTGCTGGGAGGCATACATCCTTCCCAAAAGCAGCCTCGGTAACTGTATGGCTTAAAATTAAATAGATGGCATGTGGGAGCTTGCTGCTGGGGGAGGTGCTGATAACTGGTGCTGTTGGTGTGTTGGAAGTGTCTGAACAGCGGCATCCTTCTGGGCGAGATTTCTGAAATAGCGAGCCCCTGCTACCTGCATGTGAGTTAGCACAGCCAAAGTGCATCTGAGCACCAAGCAGGTGCCCATCTGCTGTACCAAAAGTTCAGCTCACTGAGCCATACCGGTTCAGAGGACGTGGAGAGGGGCATCGCAGAGAAACGCAACAGCAGGAGCATGGGGAGGCACATAGACTTCCTCCAAAGATGCTTGACTGTGCGAGCAGCTTGAGGTGCTACCCAGAGCAGCAGAGGCTTTCTTAGCTTCGAATAAAGCCTACGCCCACATATGCCAATGGTGTCAAGGACGTGCACGAGGCTTCATAGCTTCCCTGTTGATCACTGCTTCAAATTAAACTGGCAACTTCTCTTTCACATGCAGTGTTGAAGCTCACTTTTGATGACTGTTTCCAAAGTACCAACACCTGCAGAAATCATCTCCAGAACCTTGAACGAAAGAGCCCGTACCTCCTCCCAAAACACAGCTCAGCCTGAGTTTCATCTTTTGTTCGCTCAGGGCAGCACTGACTTGAATGCAAGAACTTCCAGCTCCTAGCCATCTCAAATGAGGGCGGCCCTTCCTTACAGTCTCTTTGTATTTGGATTTGGTGTTTGAAAACCACCCACTTCTACTATTTTGTAGTAGAAGTTTTTGTAGTAGTTTGTTTCTGGTGTTTCTAGGAAAGATCCGGACTGGTCTTCACGGAGCACAGCCTCCGCGGCTGGCCTGGGTTTCACAGCCCTCGTTGCAGAGCACTGGCAGGGGCACCAGAGCTCCTTCCTCTGATTCAACAGATTACAAGCTCAGAAGTTACTCGGAAAAAAAAAAAATTGCCAAGCCTGAAGCACGGATTGCTGGCTCTCAACAACTGTTTAGACATCCAGACCAAACAGCAGAGCCTGCTTCAGGTTGTACAAACAAAAATGCCTCCGCGCTGGGAAGCTCGCTTACTAGGAGGCACAACACTTGGGCTATTTGCAGCATCCCTGCTGCTCTGACTTGGCAGTAACTCCTCTCCTGGTTATTTTCCACCCTGGGGTTTTAAAAACAGACTCATCAGTGTCCTGTGCTAGAGCTAGCAAGCCAATAGGAGGGTTATCTACAGCCCAAAGAGGGTCAGACTTGTGAACTGACTCGCTTGTGCTTTACAAAACACCCTGCAAATGAGTTTTCCTCCCATGACGTGTGAAGTGTACAGCCATACAATGCTCCAAGATGCTGCCCTAAGGCTCCAGTGCTGCATTGTGGGCAGACTTAAAGCAAACACTGAATATTATAGCAAATATTACAGCAAAGCAGTTTGCACAAACTGTCAAGCGTTTGACTGTAAGTTTTCTCAGGAGGAAAAGTCTGATTTGACGGATTACTGGCCATAATTCCCAATTAAGACACAAATAGCTGCAATCCTCTGTACTGCCGGGCACTTTGGGTTTAGCTTTGGCAAAAACAAAGCAAGCTGAAATTGAACTGGAGGAGAAAACTTTCAGGCTATATCTGCTCCTCGGTGTAAAGCGTATATGCTTTGCTATCGTATTTGTTTTAATATGCATCAACAGATACCTGCACGCAGCAGATACCAGCCAAGATAACAGGGAGCTGCATAGCTCAAGGCCTGGCTTTTCCCACCCTAACAACAAATCTGCAAAGAGTAAGAGGGCATGAACAAATTGCAATACCCAGCGTAGCAGGTGCAGCTTTGCTGGAAGCTGACTGTTGCCAGAACTCATTATATGTGGTCACGGCGCATGCTGCAGAGCTCCAGCGGGCGCGTGAACACGAATATCCCCTGTCCTGGGGTGTGTGTGCTGTGCAAAGCATCTGCAGAACAAGCACCGTGTCAGAGGCACTCGCATCGCTGTGTTCGCTTCCTCGTCCTCGAGGCGGCTGGGATAAGGAGTGGGCTGTGTTTAGACTTGTTTTGCTTTCATGAATGAGTGGAGGCGGTGACCTTTGCGAATGGTCACCTGAAACCAGCCCGCTCCCAGGGCTGTGCAAAGCAGCCCGTGGGGCACAACTGACTCCTGTCACTCACTGGCCTGGAACAGAGCAACCCCACCAAAGCAATCGACCCCTTCCTCCCTGCACCTCTGCCCCCCTGTCAAAATGAGCTAGGTGGAGCAGATTTTCTGCCAAAAAACCATGCTGGATTTAATCACGTTGAAAAATACCTGCATTGCCTTTTATTTCATGTACTAAGGCTTGTTTGGTTTGCTTTGATCACTTATGGACACCAGTAATGACACCCAAATTGAATGAATTCATTTGAAAAGCCCCATTGGTGTATGAAGGCAGGTGAGCCCAGGGAGAACCGCTGTTGAAGTTTACCAGCAGGTGCTCTTCAGGATGCTGGGCAGAAGAGTCATTAAACCTTTTCCTCTTTCATCATGGCTAGAAAGCATAATGGGAGTGCCAGTTTTCTGTAGCTTGCAAAGTAGCCCTTACCTATGCTTTCTGAGCAGGAAGAAACTATTTCTTCACATGCAAGTTTGTACAGGAATACCTGCCAACAACACAGAGTAGGGGGATCTCATCTTAAGGGTGCCTCAGTCTGGGCTCTTGCTAGATAAATCCATGTAAGAGTTTAAAGTAACAAGGAGGTTAATTAATGAGTCATCCCTAAGTGAAATTGAGGGAAAATACATCAGACTGTTCATTTCTGTCATGCTCTGAATGTGCCATTTATTCCCTCTTCTTCACAGCCACCAGTGGAAAGAAGTGCAACACCGAAGCAAGCAACGTGCCAAAAAATGTGTTTAATGCAGTAATATTCATGTAACCTTCTCATGCGCTACCTGTTGTGCAGAGGGGCCACGATGAAAGATACGGTTATTTCTTAGTCAAAGGTTACGGAAAATCTCAGCTGTCCGTGACAGAGAAGCAGCACTTGACTGCAGCTGCACGTACGGTAAACGAATGGCACAAAAATAGCCGGGCAAACACTCCAGCAATGCACGTAACAAGACGGCCCCTGCCACAGAGCCTGAGAAAGGCCAGGCGCCCGCTCGGGGTCGGGAGGAGATGAGAATTCCCACTCGATAAGATTCAGCTTCCCAGACATCTGCAGTCTCCAGTCTCGGGGTACCCTAACGTGTTCCTGCGCTTTGGGACAAGCGTCCACCTCGTTCCTACAAGATCTTATAGTCTGGACAGATAAAATAGATAAGAGAAAGGAAAAATGAGGTACAACTTGGTTACACGAATAATTGTAGTGCACTAACCTTTCCTTGCCAGTTCACCGATTGGTGTTCCTGCCTTTTACTCTCCTCCTGAATGTTTGCAGTTTGTCTGGGTAAAGATTGCAAAATGTCTTTGGAAGAAAAAAAAAAATAGTTGTGTTGCCTGGCCCAACCAACTACAATACAGTCCTGCATTTGCCCAATTCTCAAGAGATTTAACAAAAACAAAGGACCCAACAGCTTAAACCTTCCATTGAAACCAAGGGATTTGGCTACAGGCCAGCTAAAATAGTTATAAAAACCTCACTGGGTTTACCCATCCTTAAATTACTGTAATCCACAGAGAAAGACTACTGGCTCACACTAAAGTAGAAGAAAGTTAACTTGTGAAAACAGCAGAGAAGGGCACAGGGCTAACTTCAAAGGATGACCCTGCCTCCTCAGTTTAATCCAAGAACAAGCTCAGACAAAAATCCCAGGTGGAAATCTTGTGAGTGCTTATCTTGACTGTTTTGTTCCTTGGATCTGTTCCTAACCACGCTTGCCTGACTAACTCCACCTTCCTTGGGCCCTCCTAGCTTAGGCAGAAACTCATCACCCTGAGCAATGTTTTGACTGGATGGATCCTGAGTGAAACCCCAGATTTCTTGCAACTCTCTCAATTAAACCCTGCCCCGGTTGATCCGTGATTTAATGCGTTTTGCTTGCAAGAACACTTAAGTCCTCCGCAAAGTTAGCATCCTGCAGCACGGCTTTGCTGGCTGCACGAACGGCCCGGGACAAGAAAGGACAGGCCCGGCCACGAGCAGGCGGTGGGAGGAGAGCGGCGGGGCTGAGCGCTCGCGTTGGCCTTCCCAGCCTGAGGAGCTGCGGAGGAGGAGACACGGCCGGCCAGAAGACAAAATCCACCGAAAGAAAACATGAGAGCCCTTTGATCTGCGGCGGGGCTCTGCCCTGCAGCCCGAGCTGGATTGCAGGCTTTCCTTGCCGTTGGTACTCGGGACCTTTTCTTCTGCCAGAAGAGCAGTTGAAGTTCCTGGCTCGGTTACTGAGCTGCTTCCCACCGGCTGGGAGGAGAGGGGGGAACTTTGAACCCTTTTATCACCATTAAGCAATGAGGACTCCTTGCAGATGTGTGTTCTGCTGTTTTTGTTCATTGTTTAAGGCCAAGGACAGAAGGATGAACGTGCAGGATGGCTGCCTCCGTGCCTGGCTCTCTGCTACTCATGCAGCTTCATGCCAGCTACCAAAAAAACATATATACATATATATTATTTTTATTTTTTAAAGGTAATGCTGGGAAAAGAGTTTGCTAAACCCAGAAACCATAACTATAAGATGTTTTGGGGACAGACCAAACAAGGACATTTCTCACGGAGCAGTTCCCAAACAGCTTCAGCCGGCTGCCACCACTCCAAGCTGGAAGGAGCCGCACACCAAAACCGGGGTCACCTAAATCGGGTTTTGAGCTATATCATCCATGCCAGCGATGCATGTCCTGCTCCAGAGCAGCACCAGTGACATGGTGGCAGTGCACATGCAGCATGGCATCCTGCTTCTTCACGCCGTGGGCAGCAAGGCTTCCTAACACAGGAAAGGCCACGGTTACATGATCTCAATTGAGCTTCATAAGAAGATGAAGCAAATGAAGTATAATAGCCCAGATGAAATCACAGGGAGTTAAGAAGGACTATGTATCGTCCAGGAGGTGGACACAGCAGGAAACTCTACTTGTTCCACCACAGAGCCCACCACTTGCCCTAAGCGCCTCTGGAAGCTGTTCTGTGCTCCAGAGGATGCACAGGGAGCTGGATCTTGCTTTGACGGCTCCCCCAAAGAAGAGAAGGTCATCCCTTAATTTTAGGGCAACTTCTTTCTCCCTGCTTACCCACAGTTCCTAACAATCAGATTTCCAGAGGGGTTTCTGGGTGGGTTAAGGCTTTCTTTAGATACAGCCCAGGACTAGGGGAGTGACAGGGGTTCAGTCTCAGCCCGCAGTAACTCAGCCCGTGGCATGAGTCACCTCGCACACGCAGCAAGGAAGCGATACCAACACCAACACCGTACTGACCTCAGCCGCTGAATTTCCTCATTGCAGGAGGCATCATCATCCGGAGATAAGCACATAACACTCCGTGTTTACGAAAAAAAAACGAACAACCTTTCTTTCATGTGACTTAATTTCTGTAAGTGATTAACGTTTAAGAAGCTGCACTTTGTTAACTAAAGGTTTAAAGCATCAGATGATTCCCAGGCACAGCCAGGACGGTTACAGCGCTCGTGGTACCTGCGGCGGTCCCAAGCCAGCTGCCCAGGCAGCAAGCTGAGATGGCTTGATCTCACTTGGAGAGAGCCAGGCAGGAGAATGAAGATGTTAACCAAAAAACATCCTGCGAAGGCAAAGAAAAACTGCACATGAAATTTAAGCAACAACCAAAGAATTTCCTAATTCAGTTCCCTACGTCAACCATTTTGATCTTAAGGTGAAATTACTCTGACTTTTCACTCCCAACCGGTTTCAGCCCAGTGCTTAGGAAGCTACGTTTTTTCTAGAAAATGCCATTAGCAGCGGTGGTCCCCCTCCCCGAACCTGTCTGCCCGTCGCTCCGCGGACCAAACGCGCTTCCCTCCATTTGGGGCGCGCCGACGAGACAAGAGGTCTGCAGCGCTCCCCTGCGCGCACACCGATGTCCCACCTGCCCCAAACACACAGCCCGAGGGGACACAGCGCGGCCAGCCCCTGCCGCCCGAGGCAACGCGCCCGTCCGAGACCCGCTCCGTTCCCGCGGAGGGGGCAGCCGGGGCGCGGCGCTGCGGCCGGGG
>VXAA01006161.1:163853-174642 GCA_013399115.1 Anseranas semipalmata | reverse complement strand
CCTGCCGGGAAACGCGGGTAGCAGAGGAGAAGCCCGGCTCCCGCCCGGGCTCTCCTGCAGAGGCAGAAGCAGGCTCCTAAATGTCTATTTTTGTTTGCTTGTTTATTATTTATTTATTTCGAGTGAAAGCTCTTACAAACGTCAAATAGAAACTAGTTAACACGAGGTGAAACTGGTTTCAGCCAAGCACAACCCGCAGCGGTCCCGCCTGGGGTCACTTGGCTTGGCAGCGCTCCGCCAAGAGCTGGGGGCCGGGGGAATAAGAGCCGCTCCTGGGGCTCTTCAAGGCTTCCAGTAAGTTTGCTTCTTGTGGCCTTACTCAGCTGCGAGGCACTCCTGTAATTATGTCTGCAATTAAAAGCAATAGCATCCATTTACATGAGGTCCCAGTCGTTTCAAACCATCATCTAATAAGGCCGTTCGCATAGGGATAGCTATGCAGGACGAGGGCACGGCGCTAGGAGCGTTTCTGGGAGGATTTTTGTTTGAGAACTTTGCTGAGGTCACTTGAAGGAAGGGTCTGCTTTGATGGAGTGAAACAGGACATTTTGTTAGGAAAAAGCGCAAAGTTTTATAAACACAACCCAGCCGTAGGGTGGTATTGAATTAAATAAAGTGCTTTTAGCAGTTTTTTTTTTGTCATTCATCTAATCAAAAAAAAAAATCAGCTTGGTTACACCATTATATTTCTCAATTTGATTGCATCAACGTTCCTTCTGCTCTTCTGAATAAGAGATTTGGTCAATCCAGCTTGTGCACAGTATTTAATTGCTGATGAAGCTCTACAGCTGCATCCCAAATTGCTCCCTGAAGTTGTGTGGTTTCCTTGGGGCTTAAACTGTGCATGCAACACGCTGTCCCCAGCCTTTTTTCTTTGTGATGAGTGTAAGCATCAGACTTTAAAAGCTGGAAAGTGTCACAGGAGGGTTTCTGCCTTCTTCTGAAGGAAAAGACCTGGTGGGTACTCTCTCTTTCTCACGCTGTATGCTAGTTGTTGGTATTTTTTTTAATTTACAGAATATAGTGTAGGCTTTTTGTCCCCACACCCTGGGTGGGGCAGGTCCTTGGAAAAATTCACAAGGCAAAAGTCATAGAAATGACAGAAACTCTCAACATGCACTAGAGGAAGCTGCAGCCACAGATGTGGGAAGTGCTATGTTCCTTGTGTCTGCTCTGGTTTTCCCCAGAAGCCTTTTTTTGTCCCATTTTAGGTCAAACAATTGTCCGTTAACCTTTTGTCACAGGCATAGCGCTTGACTTGCGGTCTCAGAGCATTAGAGGTTACATGATTAAATCGTACAAGGGAGTAAAAGAATAAAGAACTCCGAACTCTCTCATCTGTCTTGTTGGGCTCTCCAGCAGCTAAATTAAGTAAGCTAAGTGGATTCCTGGTTTTACTCAATTTTTATTAGGCTCTCAAAGTGGGGACATGGAAAAGAGCCACAGGCTGCTTCACACGTTGTTATTTTCAGAGGCCGTGCGTTTATTTTGGTGTGATTTGGCTGCGCAGAGTTTCTGGTGGAGCGCCGGCCTGGCTTACTCCAACAAGAGACCGTGTTGGCTCAGGCTGGCTAATAACCAGGCTTGCTCTTGGGTGGCTGCCAAACCCTGGCCCTAAATATTGTAATTGCACGCTAATTATGAATACTGATCCCCAGACGTATTTAATGTGCTGCCAGGTGAAGCGCTAACCTTTTAGCTGTTGAGTGGTGCGGTGTTGCTGTTTTAAGTAAAATCACTCTGATGCGGTGGGTCTGTGAATTTGTGTCGATGCGAAGAGAAGCGATGTTTCTGGTTTTGCATGAAATGTGTAATTTTACCCATGCGGTTTGAAGTGCCTTTGAGGTTTTTGCTTTGACTACATCCAAAAGCCTCATCTCTCATTTGAGAAGCTGGTGAATGGGGGGGGCTCTTCTGGGTGCAGGCATCCACAGCGTTTAAGGACCCGAATCCCCGCGCTGCAATGAATCCTGAAATCTTTTAGCGAGTAACTGCCGTGGTAGGGCCTGAATGCAAACGGCAAGCCTCCTAATTGCAACTGATTTTTCTCCACGTGATGGATAAAAGGGGTGTTTTGTCATGTTTTATTAATAAAACGGGACGGATTCGTCATGAGTGCCCTTGTGGAAATAATGTGCCTGTTGCAGCTTTATATTTGTACGTGTGGTATAACTTCAGCACGACTGGTTACTTAGATATCTGAAATGACTGTGTGGCATTAGTTTTCAGATGATTCAGTACGTTACTATCTTGTGTACAGGCCATGAAGCCCTTAGTTCCTCTTGTCACTAACGGTGGACCACCTAACTTCTTCCCAAACTTACTATTTTTCCAGATGTGCATTTGCCCCTCTTTCTGCACAGCATCAAGCCTCTCTCTTCGTCATGCTCTAGCAGCTGGCTGCACACGCGCCGTGTCCTGGCACGGACAGGCCAGGAGAGCTGCGTGACCAGGCCCGGTGCTCCTCCACCTGCAGCTGCAGCGCGCCTGGCAGCCAGGGGGTCGTTTTGGGCCTGGTCCGTAGCTGCCCAGTGATGCCTCACAGCGACTCGGCCGCGCCATTTCTGCCAGAAAGGTTGCAGTGTTGCATCTTTTGAAATGGATTCACGCTCGAACGATTTCTCTGTCTGCAGGTAGCAGCGTGTTTTGTGAGCTGGAGTAGTCTGTACTGAAACTGCCGAGGCTTGGTTTGATCCTGCGCGTATTTAGGTGCATAAATGGGAAGGTTTCCTTAAACAGCAAGAAATCCTCATTGCTGGATCACATACCCAGTTTGCCAGTGGGTAGCTTATGTCAAGTGATGCAAGGGACAAAATATTTGTGGTGATTTATTTATAGTTAAAAGCTTCCATATGGCTACACACGCCCCTTTTGACATAAATTAATCAAGGAGCACAACAAATTTGAGTTGTTTTAACGTATCTGGTATTGCTTCTGACAATTATTGCTGCCACAACAGTATTTGGATTTAAGGCTTCCTTTTTCTTCCTCTTAAGTTTTCTCTTGTGACCATATATCCCTGGAGATCTAATCGATGTTGTCAGTTAATAACAAGCAACATTTGTCATTCATGGGAACCCAATGGATATTCTTCGGCTTGGAGCTCTGCAACATCTACCTTCTGTGTTAAGAAGGGGAAAAAAATAGAAGAGCTTTGTAGTTTTTCTATTATCAGTGTGAAACCAGTTTCCCCAAAACAATGGGAGGATTTCAGGGGTTCGTGACCTCTTGCAATTAAAAAATTTCAGATGGCTTGTGAGAGGCAGGCTGCTAGGGATGAAGGAGGAGGGGAAAAAGCACCAAGGCAGCCCTTGTCATGGAGGAAAGAAGCTCTCCAGTTAGTTGAAGTCATTACTCATTTTTAGTAGGAGATTGATCTAGCTGTGTTTTTCCTTTTTCTTTTTTCTTTTTCTTTTTTCTTTTTTTTTTTTTCCTCCGAGAAATGCTCCATTTGGGGTTTAGAGCATGGAAACTTAAAATTCAAGCAGTTCTGGAAGAGATGTCTCCCATGGATATAGGTCCTGTGTCCACAACTGCTGTTCTTCCCCAGGTTTGGTCAGGTCTAAGGACCTGGGCTCATCTAGTGCCAGTCTCGTGTCCGATGGGAAAGGTTGAAGTGCAGGTAGGGTAGCTCTTCTCTCTTGGTAGTCAGTTTTCAGTAAAATTTAGGAGACTTTACTGTTTTTGAGACCTTTGTCCTGTGTCAAATAAGGTTCAAATTGGTCAGTGACCCAGCCGTGTGATTCCTGAAGGGACAGGGCTTGAGCGAGCAAGCCCAAACAGCTGATGTTTCATGGGAGGTGGCGAATGCATTCATTTGCTTTTGATCTTTTTTTGGTTTTGGCTCACCATTATATCCCATGTATGTAGTTGGGGAGCTGAATACTACCATGAGGCGAATTATATCGAGTCCATCAACACTCATGTACTGGAGGGAGGCTGTTGGTTGGTTGGTTTATGTTGGGAGATGAAGGACTATTTTCTAACAACATTAATATTTAGGATTGTGTTTGGGCATCCAAGCTTCTTGGTTTCCTCTTCCGCTAGCAAACCTCTCTGCCTATGTTGCGGGGAACCTTTTCTCCCTGTTTCCTGGAGTGTTATTTTGTCTCTTTCTGAAGCTACTTTTCAGGCTGTGACTAAGGCGCTGTGAAGAAATAATGTGGGTGCTCCTAACCTGAAGCATCTGTCCGGCGCTTGTCAGGTTGCTACCACTGCTGCTCTGTATGCTATTTGCTTTCAATTTATATTAAAATTTAATTGTCTGAATGTGTATTTACATATTCTGGTGTGACAGTCTCTCCCATATGCTGTACATGCTGGAGTCATTCATTATGATTTATTTTCTCTATAGAGATTTGTGCTGAAACAAAGCTCTTTTTAGAAATATAAAGAGAATTGAGGAATTTTGCTTCTAAATGCAAACATAGAAGGTTTCTTCGCTAATATTGTGATGGCAACTCTCATTTGGTAAACGTTTCCCCTTTGCTACAGTTTTTATTTGTAATATTTGTGTTGTTTAGCCTGCCTGCACTTCATAAATTAGATTATTTTGGCTGTTGTAATTTTATTATCCTTATTAAGCTTCCTCATCTACGTATTGATCCTGTTAGTCTCAGGAAGCTGATAAGCCATCTAGCTGTACTTGCAAAATACACAGAAAATGAGAAATCTGCCCTGGAGGCTATGAAGACACAGATTTGCTTGTGATTGGGATCTTGGTATGTCTGTCTGGTGTTTTTTCACCTTCAGTGCTAGGTTTTAGACTACATGACAGCATTGCAGCTTGCTAAATTGAGGTGAATTTTGCTTTTATTATAAACCCTGCCATTGATCGCTTCTGAGAAGCTTTGCTCTAGCTGTCTCGTATTTTTGTTTGGATGAATACGCTCCCTTCTCATGGAGCTTGAGAACATTTCCAGAGGCAGCTGGCATCACGTATGCTGCGAGTTTTTTTTTTTTTTTTTTTTTCCTCCTTGTGTCAGTGTCAGTTTTCCATGCTGGCTTTCCAGGGGGATTTATTCCTTATTTTCAAAAACCTGCCTTCCAATCTCTGCTGCCTACAGGATGAGCATGAAACTGGGTATAACTGTAGGTGTGGGCAGAGGGATTCAGGCCCAGTTGCTGCCCCATTAACTCATTTGCGCTTGTTTCCATTGCCATGGGCTTTTTCATTAATGACTTACCTATCCCATACAGTAATATATGCTGAGTACTATATACTCTGTTGGATCTTTAAATCCCATCTCCTTTTTTGTTTGTTTGTTTGTTCTAGCTCTTGGACAAGTCCTGTCCCTTTAATAATGTGAGACTGTACAACCTCCAACTCAACTTCTGCTCTGAGTCCACTTTAGATGCTTCCAAACTGGCTTCTGCCAATTTACATGTTATTTATGGCACCAAAATGTTCAAAGAGCCATGTTTTGTTCTTGTTTTTTATGACCTCTCTGCACAGACACTGCTTCTTCTAACATCTCATTGTTTTTGCTTTTATGATACTCTTTCTATCCCCCAGCCCACATTTCCTCCTCCTCCTCCTCCTCCCACAATATGACCTTGCTTTGCTCTTGTCTCCCCATGCCCTATTTCAGGCATTCACATGGTTTCAACTTCTATTATGTGCTGATGACTCACAGATGCACTCTATATACCTCTGACGGTTTGCTTCATCCAGACCAGCATCTGTCTTTCTGCTGGTGTTTTTCTCTTTGATTTCTCCATCAGCAGTAACTCAATATTTCAAACCCCAAAGCCGCTTATGGTGCTGCATAATTTCTTTCTCTCTTGTCTTTTAAAATGCTGCCATCTGACGGGTAGCTTCGTCCCAAAGCCTTTAGGTTGTTCTTATTCCTTTGGTTTACTTCATGCATTTAGATCCCATACAAATTCTGCATATTCTTTATTGTCAATATATTTCTCTTTTTCCAGCTTACCATATAACTTTTCTTTCCTAATGCATCTAATAAGTCTTTTCAGCTGTTTTTATTTTAAGTGGCTGTCCCCAGAAATTCTACTTCAGAAGTCAGTCAGTAGCGTTTGGTTTTAAAGATAGTGTTAAGTATTTTAGTTCTTCTCTTAGTAGGCAGCTGCACTTGTTCTGTTGTTTTTTACATTTAGCAGCTCAGATTTAGCTGTTGTAAACAAGTGGCATTTGTGGCATCCTAGCTGAATGAAGGATATATATACACAAAGGATATGTATACATACTAAATGTTAAAATATCTAATATGAAACTAGCTGTAAGTGAGCATAATTCATAAGCTTTTCAGCCTAGAGAAGGGTTCTGTTTTATTTAAAATTGCTAATCCTTCCCTCGTGCTCCTTTGAACTATATTCTTATTCATAACAGCAAACCCAAATGCTGGGAATTGGGAAGATTTCTCTAATATGCTTATGTGACCGCAAAGGAATAGAAAGTTTTAAAGTAATAGGGACACTTTCAGACCACTTCGTAGACATTGTTTTTGTGCAGCTTCAAGAGGTGCAAAGACAAACATCCTGGTGAATACAAGTATGTGTTTGTGATTTCTTGTTCAAATATTTCAAACTTCTCTAGCCTTGGCTGTCCTGGGTTGCATCATGGATTCCAGGTAGCTGATGCAGCTGGGGGACGCGGCCTTGCTGCTGTATCACACTTCCAAGGAAGAGGAAAGCGTCTGAGTACACCCACCAGCCGTCCAGAGATTGTGCAACGCTGTACGTGCTGTTGCTGTAGTAACAACATTGGATACTACCAGAACAACGTGTAGGAACGACTGTCCACAGCGGTCTTGGAAACTGTATTTTGGGTTACCCTCTAGACCTGTGAATGCAAATGGGCAATTTGTACAAATGCCACGAGTTTTAATGTCCTTTTTCTGCTCTTGTTAGAAGCAGCCACCCCCTCATGTAAATAGTTTGAAGTTGCTGGTGTACAGTAAGCTACAAAGGGTTTCTTAAAAGTGGGTTGCACTCAGAAAGCATGAATAATGGATGCCTTCTTTCCTTTATCTTGCATCATAACAGGAAGATTTAAAATGTTGCTTTAATGCTGTGATGATTGAAACAGTTTTAAGCCATACCTGGGAGCACCACTTGAGGATATATCCTAATTTCTCAGGGAACTCATTTCAGTGTTCTCTGAGTTGAAGGTGGGAGGTGGCTGCTTGGATCGGATTAGCGAGCTAGCCTTCAGATTTAAAGAACATAGTCAATGCAGACCAGACAAAATCTACGCCTCGCATTAGGCACTACTGGGAGGACTTAACACCAGGAGCTTCCTTGCATGAAAACAACGGCATCCAATCAATATGGTTTAGCTCCAGGTGCTAGGTTTCTCCCATGTTTGAAATAAAGTGATTATTTCTTCTGAAATGTAGTAAACATCTAAACTAACATGTTTATATATTTAGAAATAATACAAATACACTGAAAGGCCATGCTTTCAAGAGTGGTTCATATAAAGATAATAAGGATCAGAGTGACAGTGTAGAAAGGTGTATTTTGTTGTTGTTGATGGTAATGCTGTGCATGTGAATATCAGTGGATTCTCATGCAGTCCCTGTGTTGGTGACATGACCTTCTGCTGGTAACATGTCTACCCCCAAGTTATCTTAGATTGCCTGATAGGTTTTATATGCATACAATACAATGCGTGAGTTCTGTAGAAAGCTATCCAAGACTTTATTGATACAGTAATTGCAATAAAAACCCTTATATAGCAAGTGCTTGTTTCCTGATAGCTAGGTTGTTATGGCTTTGAAAGCACATAACCATGCTGGAATCAAGCCACGCATAAATATAGTGCTGTAAGGGATACATCATTGTTTTGCATGCATGATGAATATCTATTATGATACTTCAGCAGATGATAAAGAAAATATAATGAATGCAAATTAGTGTGGGAATTAGTCTTCTCTCCAGCCAAGAAGCATGGCTGAGGCTCCTGAGTGCCTGAGCCCTGTCAGATCTTCCTTTGTATCAGATCTGTTAGAATAGATAGGAGCTCGTTTTCTCACTGATTTACTTTATACCAATATCTTCTGTTTAGATGAGTTTTTTATTTTTCCTTATGTATGCTAAGGAATATTATTTTGCTTCTGCTTAAGGAATCTCTCCAGTGTGTGTATTTATACAGATTTATCTGTATGGGATCTAGGATGTTGTTTAAATCTATTCCCCAAGTAGCACTGAAAAGACTTCTTGTTCCTAGTAGTAGCTCATTCTCATATAAAGTGTGATTACATTTTTTTTTCCCTGAATCTCTTTAGTAGATTGATCTGTAGCCAGGAAGTCCAATAATAAAATAAACTCATAAAAATAACGTCTATAGGTGTGTGTCGTTGAGGGCAGATTCTTTTTTAAGTCCTGAATCCTTAAGGCTTTGCTTGTCTTTGATGTAGCAGGTCCACTTCAAAAGAACTGGAACTTTTTCCCTCTAGGCAGTGATACGAAATAGGATATGGAGTGAATGATACCGGTATTGCACTTACTTTTTGCTCGGAAGAAATGGAATAAGTGCTAGGCCCATATATCATAATATCTGCTCCTCGTGATTAGGGTTGTTTTGGAATCAGGTGCTAAATGGAAGGATGTGTGGAGATGGTATGGGGAACCTGCTGAACTCGTAATGTGGGATGCTTGACATTTTTTCAGGACTTAGTGGGCTATTTGTCATTTTTGTTGGTTTGACTCCTGTGATATTAAGCTGAATGGGAAAACAAAACAGGTGGTACTTTTGGCTGTGGAGAAAACCATTGGCAATCTTGAGGAGATGGAAAATCTTCATTTAAGATGTTGACGTAATGGAAAGTTCTGAGAAACTGAACTTAGAAGGTAAGAATCAATGCATGTCATTTTGCTAATATGGTATTACAGCTCTCTTCCCCATTTGCTCACTGTGCTTGCTAAGCTCTCCATGGGAGGGAACTTACCCTGTTCTCTGTGGGAAGCTCTGAGAAGTTTAACTCACAAGGGATCTCTTCTGCAGGATGATGGTTCCCAAGGCATCATCTTTGTCATCATCCAGGAGCTCAGGAACAGCCCAGGAGGAAGAGAGCCGCCTTTCTGGCTCCTTTCAGAGCAAGGTTGAGTTAGTTCTTGCCTTACAAAGGTGACAACATACCTACGCAGCTTGTTAAAGGCATCTCTTCCACAGAGAGAAAAACCTGCTGGGCTTGATCCGTACTTCAGGAATATAGGAATTACCCAGGGGAGGGAGCATTCTGTTCCCTGCTGAGGTGCTGATGTAATAAGGGATGTCATTGAGTAGGCCAAGCGTCCCATCTGCTTTACGGTAGTTTTGGTCATTATAGTTGAAACTCAGTGCGGGTGCAAGCTTGGATGCTGTCATTACCCTCGAGCAGCAGCATGTAACAGCACTGTAGCAACTACTTGGTCAAAAGAAAATCAGCACTATTGCTTATAAGGTGTGTGGGGAGAAATCTCTCCCATTCCACCCAAAATCCAGTTTTGAAATGCTGGAGTGTTGCTGCTTGTGAACAAAAAGGGTGAAGCATAGCTGTGTGTTTGGTCACCATCTCTTTTAATTGGCTCGCAGTGTTGCAATTGCCTTGTATATTAGATAGCTGTTGCTGGCTGTCCTCAGGTTGTTTAGCTGAATTAGTTTATGTGATCCTCTAATCCTCCTTCCAGCTGCATAGATCTGGCCAATGAAGGACCACTGCAAGCCTGCTAAAGGTAGATGTGACATCATTTTTTCATAAAAATAGAAAATCAATTATAACTTGAATAGGAATTATCCTGTGGGCTTCATACAAATATTGTGACTCAAGCATAGCAGGCTGCCAGTTAGCTGGGTACAGCCACCCAGTCTGCGTGGAAACAGGGAGCGCTGGTTGGACGCTGAAGCTGGATATGTAAGATGTGTGTGCCTGAAGACTGTGCTGGTGCGTGTCTGTATTTCTGAAATAACGTTCATGCTAATGATCTTTGCAAATTCTGTATTCTTCTGTGCCTCCTTATATTATTTTAAAATAAGCTTGTGTTGTGTGGCTGAAGTCTTTTAGAGTTGTAAGCTCAGAAAATATACAGCCTTATTGGTACAACTTTTAAAGGGTGAATTAAGGACTCTTAACTCTTCTCTCTCCTCTCACCATTGCAATATGTAGAAAATGAAGATGCCCATTTAAAGATGGGATCATTTATGCTAACTGCTACTTGTTACTTCTAAGCAGCCTGCTAGTTGCAATAGAGAACACTTGGATTTAGGTTTTTGCTAGCTATTTATTGCCTGTTGTGTGTGTAGAGGTTGGATACTGTCGGTTTCCTCAAAGTAAATAGAATAAATAACTGATTCTGCAGGGGAAAAAAAATGTATCTCATGACACTGTGGGAAGAGAATTGCTTTAGAGAAATTGAATATTAAGTAAATGATGAAATATTTGTTAGTGTTTAATATCTACAAAGAAATGGGAGTATTTTGTTCTTCTGAGACTGAGTGTGGAACCCCCCATCCAATAAAATGTCTGTTTTTTTCTGTGTTTGGTTGAGGGAAAAAAATCAGGATTAGTAGATAGGCTTTTCTTCCTGGTAGCTTTCTGAAACCTTTAGCTCTACCTTGGGTGCTCAAAAGCCCAGATCTGGTGCATTTTAATGCCAGTTAGCGTTCCGTGAAGCGTGGCTCCCCGGGCGCAGTGTTGACAGTGCGACTCAGCTGTCCGTTTTCGAAACGCAAAGGCGAATTACTTTTTGCAGGGGAGCGGGCTGGGTGCGGGCCACCTGCTGCAGCTGGGCGCGCTTGCCCTGCCTCTCCTCCCGGAGCTCTGCGCTCCAGCAAGCGGCGGGGGCG